>OX387668.1:13420874-13585208 GCA_947568875.1 Fissipunctia ypsillon
CAATTCTTCAAAAGGGTCTTTATGACATATTCTTATTTTTCTCCTCCATGAATACTCTATAACCCAATCCGTAAAATTTCCTTTGTACTGGTCTTTACTAAATAATATTTTTAAATTTCGCCAGTGGCTTTCAATGCGTTGGGTGTGCGTCCCATCTGGTGCCACAAATTTATTCAGGGGGTCACTGCGGTTTATTTTTTTATGTATGTACCCATGTTCAGAAAGGCAATCATAAGCTCTCCAAAAATCTGTATGAATTTCAGTGCCTTCCCGAACATGTTTCTGTATCAGTGGCACCAATATTTCAGCAGACCTTTCATTGTTGGGACACACTTCTAGCCGTAAATCATCACTACCGTCTTCAATCATGCCCAACACCCAGTGGCCCTCAATATGTCGTCCTCTATTATACTTTCTTTTACCAAATTTTGATTCGTCAATTTGTACAATTTTGCCTGGACCACCAATCTTGCCTTGAGCTTCTTGATGCTCTAATTCATAAACAATTATAGTCTCCCGGCAATATGAAAACCAGTCTGCAATAGTGGTCGTAGACAGCACGGTTTCTCTGTCCTCTCGGACTGTCTCGACTTGGACTTGGAGGTATGAGTACCTATGGCTAAACATATACATTATTTGAAATGTCAATCTAAAGGCAGCCGTACATTTTCAAACCACGTGCCTATTGACCGACTCTCCGACTTACTCCGGCAGTTGCTCTTCCTGCAACGGAAGATGCCCAACTGCCCAGTCCTATCGCAATCACTCAATGTCATTGGCCTTTTGTGATATCCACACATTTTCTCCCTCGGGATAAGTTTACGCTCTTCAGCAAACTGAATACACCGAGCTGTTGTACCCAGTCTTGTTAATATTTTAACCATGTTCCAATGGGACCTGAAACAATCGAAACATAAATTAGAACTGTTTTAGCTGTTTTTTTGCAAAGTTTTCTGAAGTAGGTCGGCAAGAAAATAAATCAAATACCAACCTTATTTCTTCCGCACAATAATGAACACGGCGGCCAGACGACCCAGAGGCATGGGGTTCCGCATCACTCGCACTGCTCTCAGACCACGTCGGTGACGCAGGCGTCACCGACACGGCACTGGCAGCGGTGTCACGGCTACCACTAGCTTCTGGTTCCGATGACGGAGTCACGGGCACAAGTGGCTCACTAGAGTCTAACACTTGCACACACAAAGGGTCTGAAGAAGAGCTCGCTACAAGGGGCTCATTTGAGTCCAACACTTGCACTACACTCGATTCTTCAGACGACATCACGGCAGAACACAAAACCTGGGGCTTCGGAGACGCCATGATAGTAGCCAAACGTTGTTTCACAGACAGGAGTACGTAAACGCTCTCAACTGCTAGGGACACAAACGATGACTAACAGGATAGAACGACGACCATGTGAAATGACAGTGATAACACAAAATGGCGTAGTTTTACGTTTGGTTTCAAATACCGACAATAGTCGGTAAATTATTATGAGTGTTAATTTAATACCACTAATTTAAATCACCGAAATATATACTTCATAATGAAATATGAATAAAAAGTATTTAAATCACTAAATATACGTATTTTTTTCATCATTAATAATAAGTAAAACATTTTAGTGCATTGACCTTACGTAAAACGAAACGTTCAATGGCGAGACAAAATGTCAAAAGTGACAAAATATTGCTAATTTTTACGATTTTGATTATTTTTTTTCTCGTAAACCATTTATCTGCGCAACTTAAAACTTTACGAGGAGGCTTCTATTAATATGATCTTTCTGTAAAAAAAATATGGACTCCCAACTCGACGGCAGGTAAAGTAAAACTTAGCCCAGTATTTTTTTATTTTTATTGTGACAGGACACGTAACTTGGGATTATTATTATTTAGTGTTAGTGTTTTTTTTTTGTGATTGACTGTTTTTTATTGTGATAGGACACTTAATTAAACTTTGGTTGTGTGTGTGTAATTAGTGTTCAACAATGCCTCGTGTAACTTACACGGCGTCAGAATACACTGACATGATTTTAATTTACGGCGAATGCAGTGGAAACGCAGCTTTAGCTCTGCGAACATACCGAGAGAGGTCTATGGTGACAGCCGCAATTGTCCTAGAAACGCCCGCACCATACAATTGGCAGTACAAAGAATACGGGACAATAAAAGTATAGTGCCGCAACAGGAGGGAGTGCCACGGCGGCAAATACCCGCTGCTTGGGAAGAACGAATTTTAGACCATTTTTCCCGCAACCCGACAACGAGTCTCCACAGAGCCGCCCGGCAGTTTAGGGTTTGCCATAGAACCATCCACAAGGTTCTAAAACGTAACAAACGCAAACCTTATAAATATCGGAAGGTGCAAGCTTTGTTATCGAGAGACTTGCCGGTGGCGGTCAGGAACAGTTACTGCCAATGGCTACTAAATAAAACAACCGAAGACAGTCATTTCTTAAATAATGTAATATGGACCGATGAGAGTACTTTTACTCGGAACGGCATCTGGAATCGTCAAAACCTCCGGTACTGGAGTTTGGAAAATCCACACGTGTTTCGAGAATCTGAGTGCGCTCCGGCGCGCGCGCGACGTTGCCGCTTTGTTACCAAGGTACCTAAGTTTAGTTAAAATTTACAAGGGGTGGTTACGTTTTTCTCTGATTTGTAAGCTATTTAGTTTGTTTGAAAAAAAAAATCTCATTTTTGGTGCTTTTTATTTTTATACCGTATCGAATTAATACTAAACACGTATAGTATACGTAGTGTAATTTAATGCCCCTCTGTCATATCAACTCTGTATATATCGGCGAAGAGGACTTCCGCAGAACGCAAAGCTATGTAGATTTAACATAACATAACATAACATCACGCCTTGTTTCCCCGAAGGGTTAGGCAGAGGTGTACCTATAGTGCACCCACATTTCGCCAGTTATGTTTAAGTCCCATGTAATAGGGGGCGAGCCTATTGCCATCTACCGGGCACAAATCCAGACTCCGACTATGGGACTATGTAGATTTAGTCATGTTTATTCGAGAAAAATTAATATCACTAACCCATACTAATATCATCATTTGTCTACCGACTTATAAATTTAAATTTAATACTAACTACACTAACTATTATATGTATAAAACAGCAAAATTATAGTAACACCCTGTACAATAGTAGAGTAGAAACTTTTAATAACCTTTTCTACATGGATACTCAGACATTTAATTACGCATACCTACTAGACTCTAATTTAAATCTTTCTTACGACTACGATATGTACAATCAGCGCTCGGACGCCCGAATAATAATGGCATAAAAGTTGTGGTATCAGATCTACAGGATCTTATTATGACAATGAGCACTCTCAACAACGAAAATTTGGAGGTAGAGTGTTCAAAGTTGGATAAAACAGAAATACCCACTGACCCACAACCACTTACCAGTCCTAAGCTTTTTCGTTAACAACACATCAAAAAACAGTACACAAACACATTCATGCAATAATAATTTAATCATCCTATATCAAAACATACAAAGCCTAAAAAATAAACGTTACCTATTAGAAGCGATCACGAACGAACACAAAATAGAAGCGTTTTGTTTCACGGAAACATGGATTACAACATTAAAACAAGACTTACTGAGTTTGGAAGGATATACTGTGGCCGCTAAATACTGCCGCCCAAATTACGCGGGAGGTGGAGTGTGCATATTTTTAAAAAACGATATCGAATTCAAAGAAAGGCAAGATTTAACAGAAATGACAATAGAATTTATATTCGAAACGTGTGCTGTAGAAATTCCTAAAATGAATTTATTACTAATAGTTATCTATTGGCCACAAAAAATAGGGAAACAGAAACATTCTACACATCCTTGGAAAATCTGCTACTTAAAATCAACATAAAAGACAAACATAAACACATAATTATAGGCGGGGATTTCAATGTAAATATCCTCGAAAAAAATCGCAATTCATTTAATCTTATAAATACTATGACCACATGCAACTTTCGACAACTGGTGACGGAACCTACCAGAGTAACAACCACAAGCAGCACATGCATTGACCTAATATTTACAAACACACACGACAAATTCTATTTAGAAGTAGTAGAGCTTGGACTCTCCGACCACAGAGGAATAGCAATCACTGTACCTACCCACGATACAATAGTTAATAAAAAACAAATAGTAACTTTAAAGAGGATATATAACAAACAAAACATAGACTTGTTTAAAGAAGAACTGCAAAAATTCGACTGGAGCAAAATAATAAATGAACACCGAAATATAAACACTAATTATCTGTCATTTAATAACACCTTACAAAACATATTAAATAAGTGTTTACCTAAGAAAACCGTAAAAATAGATCATCTAAATCATGGCTAACGACTGGATTAAAAATAGCATGCAAGCATAAAAGAAAATTAAAAGCAACTGACTACAACTAATAACAATATTTTGGAAAAGCACTATAAACGTTATGAAAAAATACTAAAGAGAACAGTAGCTCACTCTAAAAAACTAAACTACATAAGAATAATGAATAAATCAGAAAATAAGACTAGAACAATGTGGCAAATAATAAAAGAGCGTACAAATAAAAACAACAAAAAGCCAATATATAAACATAAAATTGCGTGTACAGAATACTGTGACAGATAACGTAACTACCATTGTCAATGCTTTCAATGATTATTTTGTATCGGTCGGAAAAACGGATACCGCAAACGGGAACGTCTGTCCAACTGGCCGCCCTACCTCGTCCCAAAGTGAAAATTCCATTTACTAACGAAACCCTAGTTAGTTGACCCTAACGAAATTAAGTTTATTATAAAAAGTTTGAAAAACAAGCGAAGTTATGGACATGACGAGCTACCACCTACACTTATAAAAGCATGCGCTGAAGAATTAACGTTACCGCTAACTTACTTAATAAATCAATCCTTAGACGAAGGCTCAGTCCCTGACCTGCTGAAAGTATCGATAGTGAAACCAATATATAAAAAAGGAGACCAGACCAACACTAGTAACTACCGACCTATAGCATTACTACCGACCTTCTCAAAAATATTGGAGACTGCTATGTCAAAACGACTTTATTCCTATTGCGAAAAATACAAAGTATTCAATGAAAGCCAGAATGGGTTCAGAAGAAACAGATCCACAACATTAGCAACATTTAAGTATATCCAGGAAACTTTAAATATAATCAATAATAAGCATTATGCAGTAGGTATTCTACTGGATATGAGCAAAGCATACGACAGAGTTTCATACGAAATTTTACTAAATAAATTACACGCAATAGGTGTCAGAGGTACAGCACACAAGTGGTTCTGCTCGTACCTAGAAAATAGAGAACAATTCGTAGAGATAGAACAAACCGACCCACACACTGGTCAAATAATACGCGTAAGATCTAAAAAAGCAAAAACAACAATGTCAATACCACAAGGCAGCGTTTTGGGATGTTTATTATTTCTAGTTTACATAAATGATCTCCCTCAAGAAATTGACGCTCAAAGTATTTTATTTGCTGACGATATTTCTATAATCTTCCCTTACACCAATACAGAAAACCTAAACCTAAGTTTAGACGATAAGCTCTCTAAAATAATAGCATGGTTAAAAGATCACAACTTAGAATTAAATTTTGAAAAAACAAAGCTAATGCAGTATAGACCATATCAAAAAAGCAAATTGGATATAAATTACTCAAATAACAATATAAAGCTGCAATGCATTAACGAATTTAAACTGTTACGTTTGACTATAGATACTAATATTAACTGGAAAGCCCATATAGATACATTGGCAAATAAACTAGCCAGCTTTACATATGCCCTGGGGGAGCTTAAAAGATCTACTGATTTTAAAACTGCTCTCACAGCATACTATGCCTACGCATACTCCTGGCTAAATTATGGAATCGTGGTGTGGGGAAACTGTGTAGACAAAGATAGGCTTTTTATTTTGCAAAAGAAGTGTATACGAATTCTTGCCAATATAAAAAACACAGAAAGCTGCAAGCCATTCTTTATAAAATATAAAGTCCTTACTCTAACCAGTATCTACATTTTAGAAGTTAGCAAATTTGTAAGGAAACACAAGTCACTATTCCCACTCACTACGGACCATCGCCCGCAATATCGTAGTGTTAGACGTAAAAACAACAACGAATTAGCCGTACCAAGCTCAAAATTAACTATGTTTCATTCAGGACCTTTAGCTATGTGCGTGAAAATATATAATTTTTATTTATTTATTTTCAAATAATCAGATAACAGAGATCCGTAGCTCCCAAACTCAATTAAGGACATAGAGTACGAAAACAAATTTAAAAACAGTCTCCAAAAATACCTTAAATTAAAATCGTATTACACTCTAAAGGAATTCTTAAATGAAAAGTATTCTTGACATTGTAAACATATCCTATACACACACAGTTCCTATAATTTTGACTCATTACCAACCAATGTTATCTTATTTTATGATTATTATTAGTATTGTTATCGACATTTGTTTTAATTTTATTTTATCTAATTTGTAATGTGAACGGAAATGGTAAGCAATTATTTGTCCTCTACCCATCGTACGACAATTTCTTATTTATTGTACTTATAACAATTAACGGACATGAAAATGTTTAAATTAGAATTTTTATATTTATGTAAGCAGAGAGAGATTTGTTTTATTATTTTATTGTTGTGATTTATGATAGCGCTTTAAAATACTTATATATTGTTGTGCCCTAGCAGGGTCATGTATGATACCTAATATTTGTAACATCTTGTAAACTACATGAATGCAATAAACGATACTGATACTGATACAGTACCTTTTGGCAAAAGTTTAATGATGGTTCATTAAATATACCAAACCCCAAGTCTGTGCATGAAACCATACATGAATAAATGCCGTATGTACTCATTGGGGACGAAGGCTTTAGCTTAACACCGAATCTCTTAAGACCATATGGGTTACACATTTAGATCATGAAAAAAAATCTTCAACTATCGCTTGAGCCAAGCTAGAAGATATGTTGAGTGTGCCTTTGATTTTGCTCACTAGTGCCTCGAGTTTTATTTGTTTGTTCAAGGTTAACCATTTTCTGCAATACTTCGTCATACTTAGAGGAAAGAAAATCCATGCTTTTCTGGATCTCAGTGTTCTGGTCTTTGATTAATTGAATAGATTCCATGAGTTTCTCGAATTTAGAGTTCTGCTGGGCTTCAAATGAAGAAAAAATGTCCTTCAATTCGTCAGTGGATACAGTATATTCAGACGTCCCGTGTACGTGATGTTTACGCTTCATTCTACGAGTAATGAAGTCACATTGACCAGTAGGAGGTGACACGTATAACTGAGAATCAGATCCATAACAGTGAGCTATGTTATGCAATAACGTGTCAACCCTAAAAAACCTAAACCGGAGAAATCTCAGCTCAAAGAAATTTACAGCTACAAAAAATACTCACAAGCTGTTCTGATTGTATCCAAAACTTATTAAATAGGTCATCATGTA
The DNA here is from genome assembly GCA_947568875.1 of Fissipunctia ypsillon. Taxonomy (NCBI): domain Eukaryota; kingdom Metazoa; phylum Arthropoda; class Insecta; order Lepidoptera; family Noctuidae; genus Fissipunctia; species Fissipunctia ypsillon. The sequence continues at coordinate 13,428,403 of OX387668.1, forward strand.
TTGTAGTGATTCAAACACAGCTTAATAGAGTGAGAGTTATAGGGAAAACAAAAATAAATGAAATAATGATGAATTGTTTATTGCGAAATTACAATCAAGATATTAAGATTTTTGAAATAAACATTTAAGCCCAAATAGTTTATTGAAAAATTTAACCAGAGCATTTTTAAGTGCTAAAATGTTTTGCAAGCCCTTGACATATTATTGTTAATTAATAAAAATAATTAAGAAATGAGGGAGGCCTTTTTCCAGCACTGGGACAGGACAAGGTAACAAAAAAATGCAGCAAAAATACTAACATAATTATAAATTTGAAAAAATCAACAAAATTGAGATCGATAAGAGATCACATCGGTAAATAATGAAAAATAAGAGATCAGTCTTCTCCATCCTCTGATAGCTGTTCAATATCTTCAACATGATATCCATCTATATCTTCATCAATAGAAACACCTGGAGTATGTTTTAGGAAATCATAAAATGGTTTAGCGTCTGTCGGTATCAGTTTCATTAATTCTTTTAGATCTTTTAATTTTTCTACACTCAAAGACTTTCCGTTTGGCCAGCATTCGGGCAAATTAATATTCACAGTACAGGCAACAGTCCTAAAGTCTTCCATCATATGTGAGGAGGCTAAATTAAAAAACACATTTCTAAACAGTTTGTAGTCACGCTTAAACCGGCCGTTCACTATTTCCACGACCCATCGGCATAGTGTCGCACATCTGCTTTTATTTGCTTGTAGGGTTGATAATTGTGTTTCTCTTTCATCTCTGGTTTCAGGTTTGTGTACTGTGAAACCAAGAGCTTCTAGGTTGCAGATCGAATCTCTAAAGCCACAGTCTAAAATAAATACGTCGTTTTGTCTAAAACATTGGAACAAGCCACCATCACTAGAAACTAAATAATTCATTATTTCTGCATCTGTTTGGGTTGCAGCAAAAGGTCCAAATACATTTATAATATGTCCATCACAACAGACTACCAAAAATGGTTTTGTTAAGTTATGATACTTATGAAGACTGTACGTCTGTTTTTGGTATTTATATTTGGAGCTTTTTTGCACATAGAGGTATGTACCATCACATTGTACAATAGCCCACCTGTCAGAAATATCAGATTGAGGATTGCCAAATAACTTTTCAGGTATAGTAGTGTTTCTTTCTGCTAATTCTCGATGAGATATGTGAGACACCCCAAGATGTAATGGAACAAAGTGATTCAGTTCTCGTGGAGCGCGCTCGTGAGTGGACGTGTGAGCGATACGCGGTACTTAATTATTACCGTCGCGTTGTTTGTTATACGCCATCGTGATATTAAATATGCAGAGAACACCAACCAAACTCGGATCGGACCCGAACTTAGCGTCGAAAGATAAGGAATGGATTACCGCGAGGCGTGGCAATAAGAAAAGGGAATATGAATCGGATAGCGACACCTCACCTCACTCTATGTCGCAGGATAGTAGGAGATTCAAGACTTGTTATTCAACAGGTGCACTGAACGAAACACTTAACGCACTCCGTGAAGAAATGAAGGTCATGTACACTTTGTTGACTACCATGAAGCAGCAACAGGATGAGAAATATGCTGCTATTCAGTGCGACATTACGGAAATTAAAAAGAAGGTAATGGAAATAAAAACAAAGAACTGTGACACGGATAATGTTATCAAGAACTTAGAGGGTAAATACAAGGAACTGGATCAGGCGCACTTAAAACTAATTGATTCAAACTATAAGAATGAAAATAGGATGAAGGACCTTGTGCGGGATACACATTTATGTGCTGGGTTGGTGAGGAATAAAACCAATGTTGAAGCTTGAAGCCTTCTTTAATCTTCTTGTAGTGTTCCTATTTCTTCAACTGCTGCCCGCTGACTGTGCTGATACCGTTTGTTTTTTGTGTTTTTGGGGAATGGCATCTCGCAGTTCAACCTATAGGAGGTTGTCGACTGCTTAACCGGGCTTTCCTGTGGATGGCTCAATAAATTAAGGCCTCCAGCCAGGCTTAAAACTAGGACTAAAAACTAAGCGACTACACGCTAAGGGCACCCCCTGTGGGGTACGGACCTCGGCTTAGGGCGTCGCTGGGAGAGGACAGCAATGGGACTTGCTGGATCGGATTATTTGGGGGCAAATTTAAAATTAAGGGCTCAGCTGCGCGGGCTGGCTCGAGCAAGGGTCGGGGTGGGTATGGACGGGGGCGTCGCGGTGGCCCTCGGCGGCGAGGGCGGAAGCACGGCGGTCTCGATTTGAGTTTCCGGATCGTGCTGGTGGCGGGATTACTCTCCTGGAGGAGAGTTATTGCGTCATCCGGGACGGTTAGGGCGTGCCTAGGACGGCGGATGCGACTTATGCGCGACGGTGCGTAGCGGGCGGCCGCCGCAATCAGGGGATTCGGGTGTTTGGAGGCAGATTCAAAGAAACGCTTGGCGAGGCGTTTCATGAACTGCTGGACGGTTGGGATTTTTAGATCAACGTGAAGAGACTCGTTGCGTACATAATAGGGTGCCCCCGTGACCTTTCTGAGGAAACGGTTCTGTAGGGTCTGCATCCTATGGAGCAAGTGTGGCTTAGCGTGCGCAAATACAACACAAGCATACGTCATGATGGGACGGATGACTGCGGTGTAGATGCGCAGCTTGCACTTAAGAGATAGTTTGCTACGCGCGGTCAGGATGAAATGAAGTCTGCCGAGAGCGCAAGCGGCACGCGAACGAGCCGTCTTGATGTGCTCTCTGAAGGTCAGGTGTTGATCCAAGATCACGCCAAGGTATTTGGCTTGCTTCTCCCAAGGGATCGGCTTGCCATACATGGTGATCGGGCTAGGTGTGCCGATAGCACGTGGATGTCGCTACGTCCCCGTCAGGGGGCGCGGCTGGCGGTGTCGGGGTTACCCCCCCTGACCGCGGAGGCCATACGGTGACCCGTAAATACGGGCCCCTCGTCGTGGTGCCATCTTGGCGTTGGATGGATGGGCGCAGCAACTACGTGCGCCCATGTGTGTGATTGCTATGTGTTTTTCGGTAGGCGTGTTACGACGTTGTCCCACAACGCCGCTTGCTTCACGACACCTCGGCGGTCAGCCCCCGCCAGGTGAGACCCCCAGTTACCTGGGGGAGGCCCGACGAGGACGACCAGCGACAGAGGTGCCGACTCCACGCTCCTACAGAATAAGGTGATTAGCCCCCGCCCGTTCTGATCTCAGAGCTAGCCGATCACAGTCCGGGCTAAGAGGCTGTCGTGTGTGTGAGGACGGTATTGTATTGTGTAACACCGTCCGGTGTCTACGCGAATCGCAGCCCGCACCGCGCCTTCGCGTGTGAGTTTGGGTGCCTGTATAGAGGTGAATGTCTGTTGTTTGTTACGTAACGCGCCTATATTAACCTAGCACGCGCTACGCAACAGATGCATGTAATATGTAGCGTCTATTGTCACAAGTATGCCGCGTGTAGACTGAAGCGGCATACTCGGAGGTCAATCCGGTGGGTGAGTGGGGTCATCGTTCGCAACCAGGTCGCGGGGTAGGGGCCTCGCGTCGGGGGGGCGCGTATGCCAGGGCGCTATCTGCTTGACATGGGGCCAAGCAGATGCGTCGGCACGCGCGAACATTCCCTTCGCGAGGCGGCGCGCAAACTCATCCAGGCTCTCAATCCCGAGGTCGCGCTGGATGACATCGTTCCTCACGTAGCGAGGAGCGTCCATAATGGTCCGCAGCGCAAGGTTTTGCTGCGCGCGGAGCAACTTCCGGCTCGACTCGCTCGTGAGGGCGAACCAAGCGGGGGCGGCGTACGTCAATATCGGGCGCACGTACAGTTTGTACATGCCCAACTTGACGCGCGCCGGGAGGCGGGACGAGAGCACTGGTTTGAGGAGTTTGCGGGCGACCCTCCCCCGTGCGGCGACCGTGCGGACGTGTGGCCCCATCGTGAGCCGACGATCGATGGTGACACCCAGGTACTTGACCCGGGGCGACCACGCGATGTCGACTCCTTGCAGCTTCAAGGGTGGTGGGAGGCGCGCGGCTCCGGTGAGCATCGCCTGCGTCTTACCCACATTCACCGACTGCCGCCACTTCGACAGCCACTCGGGAAGTAGTTCGAGGGCGCGCTGCATTTTGACCGCCGCGTACTTCGCACTAAGCGAGGTGGTGATGTACGCGGCGTCGTCAGCATACAGCGCTAGCGTCGCGTCGGGCGTAGTGGGGATGTCGCCGGTGTAACGTGAGTAACACGCCGGCGAGACGCAGCTACCCTGCGGCACACCGGCCAGCACCGGGCGGGCGCTGGATAGCGCTCCGTCGACCACCACCCTGAAAGTCCTGTTGGCAAGAAAAGCAGAGACCACCCTAACAACGCGACGGGGCGCGTCGGATGTGGCCAACTTATAAATAAGGCCGTCGTGCCACACACGGTCGAAGGCCTTCTCCATGTCGAGGAGTACTGCCACCGAGTATTCCTTCCTATTTAGCGCAGCTGCGAGTAGGTGCAGTACCCTCGACAGCTGGAGCGTCGTGCTATGCTCCGACCGAAACCCGAATTGCTCCGGCCGTGGCGCTATGTGAGGTTGGAGATGTCGCAGCAGGAGTGCTTCGAGCACCTTGGAGACTGTCGGCAACAGGGTGATCGGCCGATAGCTCTCCGGCTTCAGTATATTCTTCCCCGCCTTGGGCAGCATAATGACGCGCCCTTCCTTCCACAAAGCGGGAAAGGTCCCCGTGCGCAGTATCCCCGTGAACAGGCGCGCCAGCGCCGCTACCATTCGGTACGGCAGGTGGCGCAGCACTGTGTTGGTGATACCGTCAGCACCGGGGGCCTTCCTAGGCTTCGTTCTTAGGATGGCGCGTCTGACCGCCCCAGGCGAGAAGAAGATAGGGTCCTCCTCGGGAGCTATCGACGTGGCGAAGTAGTCTCCCAGGTGTTTCTCGACTGCCGCGACATGTTCGGAGTCGCTGGTCGGGTTTGTTTGGAACTGACGCTCCAGGTGCTCAGCGAAGACCTCCGCCCGGTCCTCCGCTACATACTTGAGCGCCCCGTCGCTGCTTAGCAGTGGGCGCACCGGAGCTGGGGTACTCGTAAACTGTCTGCAGAGCTTGTAGACAGACGGCCAGTCGTCTGTCGTGGCGTCTATTCTTTCCTCCCAGTCTGCGGCGGCCTGAGCCTTAAGCTCGGCCTTTACCTTCTCCGCGAGACGGTTTAACTCTGTTTTGAGTGTTGGGCATCGGAGTTGCTGCCACTGCTTGCGCAGGCGCCTCTTCACGGCGATCATCGACTTGATGTGCGCCGGCAGGGGCGGCAATAGCCCTCTCCCCTCCGGCTGCGTAGTAGTCGCCGCTTCCAAGGCGCTTTGAATGCAAGCAGTGACATCGCCCGCCATCTGGTCCACGTTCGCGGAGGTAACGATAGGCCGAGTTGGCGTGGTGGTCTCTAGCTTCTCTTGGAAGGATGTCCAGTCCGTTTGTCGGCGTGGCGCTATGGGCTTCAGTCGGGTCGGCATACCCGAAAGGACGACGAGTACAGGTTGGTGGTCCGACTGTAACTCGTCGTCTATAACTTGCTGCGTGATCTGGCAGCGTAGCCCTCGGTAGACTACGATGTCCAGCACGTCTGGCGTGTGTGTTTGCGCTTCAGGGTAGTGTGTCGGCGTCTCTGGGCCGGACACCGTATAACCGAAGGCTTCCGCGTCCGCGAAGAGCCGTCTCCCCTCGGTATTCGTGAGGCATGAATTCCACGCTGGGTGCTTGCAGTTTAAGTCACCGGCGAGGATGGTTGCCTTCTGGGATGTGCTAATAAGGGCCCGCAGCTCCGACAGGTCCAGATGGGCCGCGGGCGGCTTATAGCAGGCATACAAGTTGATGTCCTCGCCGGCCATGTGCAGCTGTACACCCAGCGCGTAAAAGCTACTGAGCGACGGCGAGGGGATTTCCTGATGGACGACTCTACGCCTCACTAGTACCGCCAGACCACGGTAGCGGGTGTTATGAGCCGACCTTTCATCCTTCCTGTAAACGAGATATCCCGGGAACCTAACCCTATCTTCGGGTCCCAGGAACGTCTCGCTTATGAGCGCCACGTCGATGTTTTGATCCCGCAGGAGGTGGCGGAGGGGGGCGACCTTGTCCCGAAGGCCGCGGGCATTCCAATGGATCACCCTCAACGACTTAGCCATGATACAATCTTAAAAGTTCGGCCAAGCCGTCAAGGATGACCGTCTCTATATCTTGACCCTGCCTTATAACTTTAATTAGATCCATTAAAAGCTGTATAGCGCAGGTTGTAAATTCCTTTTTAGAGGTTGGTGTCATCATTTGGGCGCCGGTGGCGCCACCACTCGCGTCCTTGGTGAACTTACTAGTTGCAGCGTTCTGCCGCTGCGATGTGGTGGCGCTAGCCGCGCCAGTGGCGGTGCTGCGTGTTTCGGTAATCGACCGCTGCGCTATGCCGGCGCTAGCGGCCGCCTCCTTGCCTCCACTCATTACAACCTGCGCTCCTTTCAAGGCAGGGTCGGCCTCTGGGACCTCTTCTTGGGTCGCCGCCGGGGTGGGTTTGGCCTTCTTGCCTTTTCCCTTCCCCCCGCGTCTGTGTTCCTTCCTCCGCCTAGAGGAGGTGGTTTGCCTATCTGTGGGCCCGTTGGCCGCCGCCATTAGCGACGCGCCTTGAGCCTCTTCTGGCATCACTTGTGGCCTCTCGGTGGCCACTGTGGGCCGGCGTGAAGCGGCCGTGATGGCGGCGGTCCCCGCTCGCTTGTTCCTTATCTCGTGTTGGAACACGGGGCACTTGATGTTGCACGCGGGGTGCGGGCCACCGCAATTGACGCAGGTGGCCGGCTCCTCCCGCGGGCGCGGGCAGTCACGTGCCGCGTGCTCGCCTCCGCATCGCACACAAGCGAGCGGGCGGTGACACTGGTGCGAGCTGTGTCTGAACTTCTGACACCGGTGGCACTGCGCGGGCCCACGTTTCCCTCTCCAGGCTTCTATTTTCTCGGACCAGAAAATGCGCATCAATGCCTTATGCCGGAAAGTTGGACATGGAACATCGCAGATGGCTGTACAGTACCAGTCCATCAAAGATAAAGCCTTTCAAGCCCACAATGCTATGAAAGCACTCGAAAGCCAACTCGACCTTTCGCAGCAACTAAAGGAGCTCAAGTTAAAAGTCGGAGAGTCAAATAAACCTGCACTGGGAACTTCCTTTTCTGACATGGTGAAGAAAGGTGCCAACAACTATATCCAGCCGTCAAACGTAAGTTCTGTAGCCATTTATCCGCAAGATAAATTGAGGACCAGTGATGAGACAAAATCTCTCGTCCAAAAAATTATCTGCCCCGAACAAATGAAGCTTCATGTTAGAAGCCTGCGCAAGACCAAAAATGGCGGTGTTATTATCAGCACCGAGACGAAAGACGACATCGAAAAGCTGAGGCAATCGGAGCAGCTAACAAAGTCAGGCCTAACAGTCGACGAGCCGTATAAAAGGAAGCCTAGGGTTGTTATCATAGGAGTGCCGACATCCATGGCAGAAAATGAGGTTTTTGCGTGTTTGTACAGCCAAAATCTTGCCGAGAAACTACAGGACTGCAGCCTTAAGACGTTTTTGACCTCAATTAAGTTAAGCCATAAGTCAGGCAAGAAAGACGCTGAGTACTGCAACTACATAGTTGAAGTACCTGCAGTCATACGCAAAGCGCTGATATCAAAAGAGAGAGTATTTGTGAATTGGCCATCATGCCCTGTGAGAGATTTCACATTGGTCACACGATGCTATAAGTGTCAGCAGTATGGTCACGCTGCCAAGTTTTGTCGGCAGACGTCCTATACCTGTGGCCACTGTGGCGATCAAGGTCACTCAATCAAAGAATGTCCAAAAAAGGGAGATGAGCCAAAATGCGCTACTTGCTTTCATTACAAAAAGCCAGACAAGCACAACACAGGCGCTGCTGACTGCCCGGCGAAAATAATGGCTGAAAAAAGGTACATTAATTCTATTGATTATGCAGGCGCCTAAGAGCGCCGTTAATAAGTAATTTATTTAGTCCATTTAAGTTTTTTCTTTTTATATTCATATTTTAGAACCACAGTTATGATTAACAGTATAATTAATGAGTTAGATAATTTCTCTGTATCCGAGTCAAAAGTTTGTGAAGCTGAAAATTGCAAACAGTATCTGTCCGACTACAAAACTCCATTGACTGTACTAACACAAAATATTCGCAGTATTTTTAAGAATTTTGATAGCTTTTGCACCTTTCAACAACGGTTAAACATAAATTGTGACGTTATTGTTTTAACCGAATGCTGGCTTGCTAAGCAATATAACATACCACTAATACCGGGATATAATATGTACAAAAGTAATAGGAATTACAATCAAAATGATGGGGTGATAGTTTATGTAAGGAATCATCTGGAGGTCTCTGTTGAGGAACCTAATATGCACGACTGCAACAGTTTGGTAGTGAAGATTGGATCAAACTTTGCAATATTAGCATTATATCGACCTCCCTCCTTTAAAAATATTAGCAATTTTACTGAATCGCTGAATGATGTCTTGCAGAACCTGTCATCCATCAAAAACTCGATTGTAATTGGAGATATTAATATCAATATTCTTCCAGGTAGTACTGATGCATCTGCTCAGGACTACCTCAACCTATGCGCATATCATGGCCTACTCCCCGCACACAGCTTTCCTACACATCATAGTGTCTCCTGTTTGGATCATGTCATGCTAAAATCAAATTACCCCTCACTTGCACTTGTTGTTAACTCGACAATAACTGATCACGATGCTGCCCTACTAACTCTAGATTGTAACATACCTAAGCAAAACACTCGCACAATTTCTAAATTGAATATAAATAAACTTGAGGAAGATTTGCGTGTCATCAATTTTGATCCAGTCTATAATTCCGCTGACCCGCAGTTTTGTATGTTGTATGTAATAGAAAATGTGCGACATGCAATTCAGAAAAATACGGTTATATCGCAGTTAAGCAGCAAAAATTGCAACATAAAACCCTGGATCACGACAGGTCTTATCCGCTGTATGAAGCATAGAGATAAACTGCACATGAAAGCTAAATCTCATCCAGATAATGCTATGCTTCAACTGTCATACAAAAGATATCGTAATTTTTGTAATGATCTACTCAAAAGAGTTAAAAGCAACTACGATAAATCTGCATTAGAAAAAGCTGGAACAAGTAGTAAAAAGATCTGGAAATGTATTAAGAATATAACATATTCGGCGAAACACATTGAGTCATCTTCAGGTTTATTACAAGCGCACTCGACACAGCTGACATCTGCTAACATAGCAAATAATTTCTTTGTTAACGTTGGAAAGTGTCTGGCAGAAAAAAATCGGAGTCAATCACTTTATCTAACGGGCACTCCTATTACAGGGAATTCCACTTTAACATCGTTTGCTCTGCTAGATACTGACGAGACTGAGACAGAAAGTATAATCATGACTTTGAAAGAAGACTGTGCAGTTGGTTGGGATAACATATCAAATAAAATTATTAAACAGTTCAGGAAAATTTTAGTACCACCCCTGGCTTATATTTTTCGCATGTGTTTATCTTTGGGTATTTTTCCGGAGTGCCTCAAAAAAGCAGTTGTTGTCCCTATATATAAATCAGGCAGTAGAGAGCAAGTAACAAATTACAGACCTATTTCTCTACTGCCTTCTATGTCTAAAATATTGGAAAAAATAATAAACAAAAGGTTGTTCAAATATCTGGAGGACAAATCAATTTTGTCGGAACGACAATTTGGATTTAGACCTAAACTTTCAACTGCCGATGCCGTTCATCATCTGACTGACTATCTGGCGCAAGAACTTGACAAGGGTAACCATACAATAGGAATTTTCCTGGACCTCGCCAAGGCTTTTGACACAGTTTCCATTTCTATTCTGTTGCGCAAGCTTGAGACAGTGGGCATAAGAGGCATTCAGCTGAAACTCTTCAAAAGTTACTTAGAAGGCCGTACTCAGTGCGTGAAGATTGGCAGTGTTCTCAGCGCAGACCAAAAAAATACGTCATTTGGTGTTCCCCAAGGAAGTATTTTAGGGCCCACTTTGTTTCTGATATACATAAATGACCTTTGTAATCTAAAGCTAAAGCATGGCACAATAATATCTTATGCTGATGACACTGCCCTTCTTTTTTCGGCTGAATCGGAACATGATGTCTACAAGCTCGCGCAAGATGGCTTTAGTGTTGTAAATAAATGGCTTCAGCTTAACTCACTAACTCTAAATGCAGACAAGACAAATTATATAACGTTTTCGATGCGCAAACCAACTTCTAGTATTCCTTTAACGTTGTATGCTCATTGCTGTACAGTACCTGCAGATTGCCCGTTTATGTGTCCCTATATTAATAAGTCGAATAAAATTAAATACTTGGGTGTTATAATTGATGAAACCCTAACGTTCAAACAACATATGGATGCTCTAAATAGTAGAATTCGTAAGCTGATATACGTATTCAAAAAGCTACGATATATTGCAGACCCAATAATAATTAGGCAAGTTTACTTTGCTCTATGTCAGTCAATTTTGACGTACTGCATTACCTCATGGGGTGGAGCATGTAAAACTTTATTACTACCCATCGAAAGAGCACAAAGAGCGATTCTCAAGGTGTCTACTTGCCGCCCGTTCCTCTTTCCCACTAACCTGCTCTATAAGTCTTGTGAAGTACTAACAGTTCGACAATTATTCATAATGAGCATTGTACTAAAACAACACGCAGCCCTTCGCTACAGCACTGAATTTACTAAAAAGAGACGGAAAGATATTGTTTGCCCCACAAATAGTACAAGACATGCTTTCACAGCCAAATTTCATGTTTTCCTTGGACCATTACTGTATAACAGACTAAATGCAAAAGCAAACATCTATGCCCTAAATTATGCAAATTGCAAAAAAACTCTCAAGGTAGCTCTTCAAAGTTTGTCCTATGAAGATACAGAGAAGTTGTTAGTAGTATTGAAATAAAGAGTGTTTAGCGTACTATTTATTTTTAATTAGTTCGATAAGTTAGTATGATAAGATTTTAGAAAGTAAGATTTTACACATTACTTACGTACCTATTAGATGACTATTTTATTTTGTAAAATTACAGTGATTATATCTCAATATTTTTACCTCCTCTCGCCTGAAACACAGGATGTCCTAGTTCAGGCAAATAACACTAGTGAACTTGACATAGATTTAAGCATAATTGTATTTTCTGTTTTACTTTATAACTTGAATAAATATATTATTATTATTATTATTTTGACACCACGCATGTACATAAATACCGTGGTGTCGTATATGGCCCGGACGTCGGGGGTCTTCTTCAAAACTGCGTGGAACACACAGCCGGGTCGTCCTTGCTAACCCTTTATGTGGCGCGCAAACACCGGCTGGTATCCCAACGCCCGGAGCTCCTCCTCAATCTCCTGCGGGTCGGTGTCCGCTGGTAGCCCCCGTATCGCTACCTTCATATTCTTCTCCGCTGGCAGTGAATAGGCGAACCAAGACACGCCGCTCTCCTTCTCTAGGCCAGTCAGATAGCGCTGGACCAGCCTGTATTTATCCTCCGTTTCGGGGGAGAATTTCACCCCCGTCGCGTAAGGACGCGCGTTAGGAGGCCGGCCCAGCTTGGCGGCGATGGCCCTGAAATGGGCGGCCCAGTTGGGTAACCTTTCCACTACCAGCGGTGGGTAGCGTGGCTTCTTCGCCTGCTTCTGCTTCGTCGTCGTTGCGGCGCCGGGGGCAGTGGCAGGGGGTGAGGTCGATGTAGTAGCGACAGGGGGGGCAGGGGGTAAATTTGAAACATTTACCCCTGCTGTGGTCAAGTCCGGTGTTGGTGACGGCGACGCAGGTGGTGTGCGCCACGCCGCGTCGGCGAAGGTAGGCGACGTTGGTGTGTCCCGACCCCGCGGCGCGCATTCACGCTGTTGCCGCGGCGGGTCAAGGCAGTACCGCTTCGCCTCCTCCGACGCGGTCTCGTCAGAGCTCCTCCTTCGTCGCTGGGGTCTTGGCTCGAGTTGGAACTCAAAGTCGAACCCCAGCGGCGGCGCTGGTGTTCCTCCCACGTTGGGCCGCGATCCGAGTCGCGGGGTCGCATCCGGAGACACGTCACCGCGACCGGACACGGCCGAGCCCGCAGATGCGAGCGACATGCTCGACCCCGCACGTGAGGAGCATGCCGACAGCATGGCGGGCGAATCGTAGGCGGAGATCCGAGGGGGTGCCGGTGAATCGGGCACCCTTGGTGTCGTGGGAGCTGGCCGCTCTCGCTCAGCCTTTGCCGGTCCCGCCAGCGAGAGGCGGGGACCAGCTGTGGCGGTGCGCGAAGCTGGCACAGCTTGGGGCTTCGTCTCGTCAGTGGGCGCAGCCCCGGTGGGCGCAGGTGGCGACGCAAAACGCGGCAGTAGCGCTGAGGTGCGTGCGAGCGGTGCACTGGGGCGCACGGATGCAGTGTGTGCAGCGGTGCGCGCGGCGGGCGCGGCAGCACGCGCGGCCGGCGCGGCGGCATGCGCGGTCGGTGCAGCGGCATGCGCGGCGGGCGCGCCGGACGCGGCAGCGTGCGCGGCCGGTGCGGCGGCACGCGCGGCGGGCGCGGCAACGCGCGCGGCCGACGCAGCGCCGCGCACGGTCGCGGGGTGCGCGCGCGGGCGGCGCGGACGATGTGGTGGCGCGCACATGTTGTACACGGCCAGGATTCGCAGCAGGCCCCGGAGCCTGTATGGGTACCGGGCGGAACGCGGCGGGGCGGACGGGTACCGCGTGCCGTCGACCAGACGACGGCGTCGGCGCAACGCGCGCAGGCGCCGACGCCGCCGGTGGGCCGGCGGCTGCAGCGGCGCTGGATCCTCGGATGAAGAGGACCTCCTCTTCCTTCTTCTCTCCTCTGTTGGGTTGGCCCTGCCAGCGGTGCACCGGCCGACGCGTCGCCGATGTTCGGCATCGACGTCGCCCGGTCCAGCGCCGGAGGGTCATCCTGGGTCCCGGCATCGCGGCCCAACGAGCCGCGCTTGCCGGGTTTCGGCATCTTGCTGGGCGTAGCCACCGCGACCGCACCGATGACGACTCACCGGGCAGCACGGGGTGCTCCCCCTTTTTTTTTTTTTTTGTTTCGGGGTGGAAAATCCTCATGGATGTCCTCCGCCCTGGGGCGGGCGGAGGGGTCTGTCAGACTCTTACTGACTAAAAACCACCCCGGTATTCCATCTCACACCTACGCCGAGGGTCGCGGGAACTTAGGATCCTTCCGCAACCCCCGGCTGGTGTCGGCCCGCCACGGCAGGCCTCTCCTCGTGTCGAGGGGGGGAGTGAGGTGTTTGACTCCCCCCGCGACGTCTAAGAGGGGCGCGCGTGGAACACTACGCACCGCCACCCCGGGTCCGATGTATGGGGGGCGACGGACGTCCCCGAGTCCGTCGCCCCTGGACCCATTTAGGGGGGCTGGAAGAGGGCGTTGTCCGCCCTCCGCCGACGCCCAGTGTGCCTGCTGCGGGCTGGGTGAGAGGATGTGATCTCCCTCTCCCTTTCCGCAGCCTCCTTCTGCGAGATGACTGTCTCGCAGAAGGAAACCACCGCGTCCCAGGACTCCTCGCTGCCGACCATCGAATTAACGACAGCCGGCAGCGACAGGTCACTGCCTACTCTAGAGATGAGGGCACGGCGCGGCTCCTCCCAAGCGGCACACTCTGCCAGCGTATGCCGCGCCGTGTCCTCCCGACAGTCGACGCAGTGGTGACACCGGGCGTCTGGCTCCCTGGTTATGCGACACAGGTACTTCCCGAAGCAACCATGCCCCGAGAGCACCTGCGTCACCCGAAACGACAAGGAGCCGTGCCTCCTCCCGAGCCAAAGGTCGAGCACCGGCCGGACCGCCTCGATGGTGCCGAGGCCGGCGGTAGGGCGTGAGAGCCTGTCCCGCCATTCCACCACCAGGACCTCGCGAAGCAGCAACCGACGCTGCTCCATTAGTCGCTGCATCGGTCGCTCAACTCGCGCCTGCATTTCCTCGCGCCACCGATACAATGACGCGAGTAATTTCGCCTCCAGGTCCCAGGGCGGGGATCCGGCCAGTGCACAAGCCGCCTCGTAGGAGATCGTGCGATACCCCCTGATGACTCTGACGGCCATCGCTCTCTGTGGCCTCCGCAGAACAGCAATGCTACCGGCCGTCAGGTCAGCCGCCCAGATCGGAGCCCCGTACAGGGCCATCGATCGCACGATCCCCACGTAGAGTCGCGTACAGGCGGCGCTCGGGCCCCCCAGATTGGGAAGCAGCGTTGACAGCGCCCCAGCCGCGCCCATTAACTTGGGCACCAGCCGCCGGAAGTGGGGTCCGAAGTCCCACCGGCTGTCGAGCACCAATCCCAGGTACTTCATGGTAGACTCGACAGCGATCCGGGCCCCCCCGACCACTATGTGTGATCCGGGTGGCGGCGCCCGCCGGGGACCATGGAACACCATGGCCTCCGACTTGTTGAGGGCCACGTCCAGGCCGAGGCGCCGTATGCGGCCCACCACCTGTGAGACCGCAGCCGTCGCAAGCAACGCTGCCTCCCTGTGCGAACTCCCCCGGGCCGTGACCAGCGTGTCGTCCGCATAGCACGTCAGGTCCACGCCCGGCTGGAGTTCACCCCTCAGCACCCAGTCGTACCCGATGTTCCACAGGAGGGGGCCTACGACCGAGCCCTGTGGAACACCGCACGACATGAGGCGCTGGTTTGTGCCATCACATCCCACGTAGGTGACACACCTCTCCAACAGATAAGCCCCAACGAGGCGGCGGAGGTAGAGAGGCACCCGGTGATACCGCAGTGCCTGTCGGATACAACTCCAGGGCAGGGTGTTGAAGGCGTTGGAGATGTCCAACGACACCGCCATCATCACCCCGCCCCGGGACACCGTTTCCTCCGCCAGGACTCTCACCCGTGACACAGCGTGTATGGTGGAGCGCCCGTACCGAAACCCGAACTGACACTCGTCCAGGTCCGGCCCCTCTCCGCACAAGTGGCCGACGAGGCGGGCTGCGATAATCCGCTCAAACAGCTTACCCACCTCGTCGAGCAGCACTATGGGCCGGTACGCTGACGGCGAATTGGCAGGGCGCCCCGCCTTCCTGAGCAGGACAAGACGACCAGTTTTCCACAGAGTGGGAAACTGGCCCCGCTCAAGGCACGCTGTGTAGAGACCTCTCAGCTGGGGCTCCAGCTCTTTCAAAGCGAGGGCTAATACTTGGCCGTGAATCCCGTCGGGCCCCGGAGCCACGTTCTTGGCTCGGAGCCGCATCACGGCCGCCCTCATCTCTGCCTGTGTCACCTCTGGGACGCTGATGGCGTTCTCATCTTCAGGCTCTGCGGCTGTGGGCAAATCCATCGGCGGCGGGGTATGCTCCGCTCTAGCCGGGAAGAGGGCTACGACTACCTCCTCCAGCAGCTCAGGTTGGAGACTCTCCGTGAGTGGGGGCGCCGCGGCTCTGAGTTTCCCCCGAACCGCACGATAAGGGCGCCCCCATGGATTCCCGTCTAGAGTCTCCAACATCTCCTCCCTGGCTCGCGTCTTCGCCTCGCCGATGGCCAGCCACAGAGCCTCCTTCGCCGCGCGGTACACCTCATACAGCGCGGCTTCTTCGTCAGGGACCCGACGACGTCTCCTCCGGTATCGGGTGTACTGGCGTCTAACCGTCACGCACGCGATGCGTAGCTGCGCAATCTCGGCAGACCACCAGTACACCTGGCGCCTTCCTGTCTGTGCGTGGACGCGGGGCATCGACGCGTCGCAAATTTGCGTCATCGCTCCGCGGAACCACAGCGCCTCCTGTTCGACGTCGACGGGTCCGGTCGTAGCCGACTCCCGGATCCAGGCCTGGACAATCGCGGCCTCCTCGAGAAGCTCCCTGTCGATGCGCTTGCGCGCCCAGCGCGGGCCAGTCGCTCGCGGGGCCGGTGGACTGCGGCCGCTGGCGGTCTGGGTGGAGACGTCGAAACGGATGTATCGGTGATCCGACAACGTCTCCACCTCCGCGGCGACATGCCAGTCGTAAATACGGCTCGCGGCAGCAGGGCTAGCGAACGAGACGTCCACTATGGACCCGCCCCGCTGCCGCACGCACGTGAGTACCGAGCCCCGGTTCAGGACGACCAGGCCAGTCGCGACCGCCCACTCCTCCAGCGCCTCACCCCTAGCATCGGTGACCGAGGATCCCCACGCCGTAGACTTGGCGTAGAGATCCCCGAGCAACAGCACGGGGCGAGGATGGAGTCGGCCTACGACGGCACCCAACACGACAAGGAAGTTCTCGAAGTCGGCGAGACTCTTGTTGGGCGAAAAATACGCACCAATCGTGCCAACGCCGTCCGCGAGAGCGGCCACCCAACCGTGACCTCGGGACGGGCTGACGAGAGTCCCGCCGATGATGGCCACCAAGCCGTCCAGGTCACCCACCCAGTTATTCCGGGGGGGGACAAAGTACGGCTCGGCGACCACAGCCACATGAATCGACCACTCCGCCATGCTCTGGAGCAAGAGATCCTGAGCTCTAGCAGAGTGGTTGAGATTGCCCTGGAGGAAATGGTAGAGCGCCATTATGCGCAATCCATTCCCTCCACACCATTCCTAGGCCGGGAGTAGGCCGAAGGGCAGCCAGGCTGACAAGGGGGTAAAGAGCCCCCGGCAGCCTTGGCCCCCTTATTCTTCTTTGCGGCGGGGGCGCCACATGCCTTTCCGCCCGCTCTGTGCCCAGCGGGCCTCCCTGCAGCTGTACAGAGGCTGCAGTTTGGCGCCGCGGCGCACTGGGCCGCCTTGTGGCCGGGCTGGCCGCAGCGATAGCATTGCTCGCTGCGGTCCGTTTCTCGCGGTGCACCGTGCCCGGACATGCCCAATGTCCAGACATCGGTAGCACCGCATAGCCCTAGACTGCAGCAGCTTGACCCTTGCCGCAGCCCACCCCACCACCAAACGCCTTCCGTCGGCGACTTTATTCGCCGCCGCCACCGGGCACCGCACCCAGATCGTGCCGAGCCCGGAAGCGTCGGCGCGAATATCACCCGTCCGCACGTCTTGGGGCGGACATCCGCCGGCATTGGTGATGGCCGCCACGACCTCAACCGGGGTCGTCGAGTCGTCCAGTCCATCGACGCGCAGCTCTGCAGTCTTCATCGGCCTAGACACCCGGACGTCCTCCGGGTTGAGGACATCTCTCAACTTGGCGGCCAGGATGTCCGCCTTTTCCCCGCTGGAGGCACCCGACACCTCAAGCAGCCGCGCCCCCGTCATTGCCGGCTTCATTCTGAAGCCGGACGGTGTGCCAAGGTCGGGGAACGCGACTTTGGCTTTAGCCTCTGCCAGGACCGCCTTGTATGTAACGCCCCTTTCGACGGCTCCGGGCTGCAGTGTTATCACTACAGCCGCGGAGCGTGGGGCTCTAACCTTTGGCGGACCCTGTGCCTTCTGGGGTGCCGGTGCTCCAGCGGGTGCTGGTACTGGCAGCGCCGTCTTTATCTTCTTGCGGCCCCTCTTGACGACCGTCGTCCAGGTATCTGTGCCAGGCCCAGGCACGGCCGCCGGAGGCACCGCTGGAGGTGCCGCTGTCCGTGAGGTGGCCATCTGGGGCGCGGGTTTTTGGGCGCGGTCAGCCGCCGTGGCCGCCTGGCCCCGTTTTTTGGACCCCTCTCTCCCACGACCGTCCCCAGCGAGCGGAGGGCGGATGGATTCTGCCGGGAGGAGCCTCGCCTCTATGGCCTCAAGGCGGGCACCCACCATGTCCCCGCACTGCATCATGGAGATGCGGACGATTTTTTCGACCTCCGCATCCACAAGTGCAGGCGTCGACGATGAGGCCGGCGATGGAGCCGACGACGGGGCTGCAACGGGAGAGGACTGAGCGGCCGCGGGAGCTGTCCTCTGGGCGGCAACCTGCCGCTTGAGTTCCTCTAACTCGGATCGGAGACGGCTGTTCTCCTCCCACAGCTTCGCCGTCTCCTCCGAGGTCGTACGATGAAGGAGACTCTCCACCGCCTCCCTGATCCCCTCTGCCGCCTCTTTAAGGGCGCGCGTGAAGGAGCCCTTCAGGTTGCCGGACTTGGTAGCAACCTTCAGGACAACATCCACGCCGTCCAACACCTGGCGGTTGAGAGCCTCCCGGCTCTTCAGTTGAGACTCCGGATGAGACCCCGGGGTCACTCTCCCCGCCGATTCCCGGCGTATCAGGCCGCTTGAAGCGACCCCGAACGTCGCGCCCTGTCATCGGAGCGGAACCTCCGCCCACCACCGCACGACCCCGGCCTCTCCTTGCTGTCGCCACTTTAGCAGCCGGCAGGTTCTCCTCGCTTGAGGAAAGCACCATCGACCCCGCTCGGTCCAAATCTTCGCCGCACGAACGCTTTCTCCAAAATTTGGAATTCCTACGCGAGTCCTGGTCGGACATGCTTATGTCCCCTGAGGAACGCGAGCCTCCTCGACTCTTGTTGCCATCACTGGCAAGCGGTACCTCCGCCAATAAACTTGGCACGTCACTCTCCTTTTCGCATCTTTTGGGTTTAATTATTTCCATTTTGTTCCCACGAGTAGTGAGAAAATAAATGTCCGCCTAGGCAGAGCCTCTTGCACTAGGTAAGCCTATATACTGTAGAGTGCGGCAGGTATCTACAGGGGAAGCGCTAGCGACTGGTCCCCCACCAGCCACTCATCCTCTCGCCACGCTTCAAAGCTTAGGATTAGGTGGTTTTTTATCTTAGAGGTGTCCTTCCTCTGGGCCGGGCGGTTAAGCCAAGCCCCCGACGGCGGCATTAAGCATGCCTTCGTTCGCTGTCCGGCTAACCCGACTCAGCGAACCCGTCGAAAGTTCTCTCCTCAAGCATGCTCTTGAGGGAGAAACAATAGCCACGTTGGTGCGCCTGCACCGTGGTGGCAAGGTCACATCCAGTGTCAGTCGACGAATGTCGACTGATCAGGAGCGACCCACCTCCCTTGTTCCTCCACTGTGCCCTCTGCTAATCAGAGGGACACGTGGAAGAAAGACGTGGAGCATACTGCTCCCCCGCCCGCAGAAATTCGCCACAAACAATACTCTCTCCGAAAAACTCCTACACCTTTTTCAAAAAGAGATTATTGTTCATGCCCAGGGTGCATCGGCCCGACAACTGCTCTTCCCCTCGAACGTATCCATAAGGGACCAGCAGGTATCAGGCACACGAGGAGGTTTTCTGCACGCACCCCGGGGGGGGGGGTGCTCCCCCTGTGTCTACACAAGTGCCGGCTAGGTTACTTGTGCAAACACAGAGGCAACGATTAAAATTTGTGGTCCGCGCGGACAGAACACCAAAATACACTGTGGGATTAGTGCTCGCTAGGCCACGAGCCAATCCTGTGACGATACCGTTTTGTTTTTGTTTTTGGGGAATGGCATCTCGCAGTTCAACCTATAGGAGGTTGTCGACTGCTTAACCGGGCTTTCCTGTGGATGCCTCAATAAATTAAGGCCTCCAGCCAGGCTTAAAACTAAGACTAAAAACTAAGCGACTACACGCTAAGGGCACCCCCTGTGGGGTACGGACCTCGGCTTAGGGCGTCGCTGGGAGAGGACAGCAATGGGACATGCTGGATCGGATTATTTGGGGGCAAATATAAAATTACGGGCTCAGCTGCGCGGGCTGGCTCGAGCAAGGGTCGGGGTGGGTATGGACGGGGGCGTCGCGGTGGCCCTCGGCGGCGAGGGCGGAAGCACGGCGGTCTCGATTTGAGTTTCCGGATCGTGCTGGTGGCGGGATTACTCTCCTGGAGGAGAGTTATGGCGTCATCCGGGACGGTTAGGGCGTGCCTAGGACGGCGGATGCGACTTATGCGCGACGGTGCGTAGCGGGCGGCCGCCGCAATCAGGGGATTCGGGTGTTTGGAGGCAGATTCGAAGAAACGCTTGGCGAGGCGTTTCATGAACTGCAGGACGGTTGGGATTTTTAGATCAACGTGAAGAGACTCGTTGCGTATATAATAGGGTGCCCCCGTGACCTTTCTGAGGAAACGGTTCTGTAGGGTTTGCATCCTATGGAGCAAGTGTGGCTTAGCGTGCGCAAATACAACACAAGCATACGTCATAATGGGACGGATGACTGCGGTGTAGATGCGCAGCTTGCACTTAAGAGATAGTTTGCTACGCGCGGTCAGGATGAAATGAAGCCTGCCGAGACAAGCGGCACGCGAACGAGCCGTCTTGATGTGCTCTCTGAAGGTCAGGTGTTGATCCAAGATCACGCCAAGGTATTTGGCTTGCTTCTCCCAAGGGATCGGCTTGCCATACATGGTGATCGAGCTAGGAGGTGCGGAAGCGCGGAGTCGCGGTCGCGTGAAAAGGACAGCCTGACTCTTATCGGGATTGACCTCAATCCTCCACTTCCGGAACCAGACGCCTAAAGCGTTTGCGGAGTTTTGGAGAGTTCTGGCGATAGAGTTCTGGCACCGCCCTGTGTAGTAGATAGCTGTGTCATCGGCGAAAAGCGCCAAATGAGTCTTGCTACATTTGGGGATGTCGCTCGTGAAGAGCGAGAAGATGAGGGGAGAAATCACCGAGCCCTGAGGGACACCGGCGCGTAAGGGGTGAGGGCAAGAGAGTGTTCCCTCAATGCGATAGCGATAGGTGCGGTTCGACAAAAAGTCTCGTAAGATGAGCACGAGAGGGTCAGGCACCCCGAGTTGGTACAGCTTATATATTAAGCCGTTGTGCCAGACCTTGTCGAACGCTTTCGCTATGTCGAAGAACAACATGCCTGTCGTTGCCTTGCGCTGGAAGCCAGCGCTTAGGTGCTCAACGATTCGGTGAACTTGCTGGATGCAAGAGTGATGAGTCCTGAAACCAAACTGTTCACTAGGGATAAGGCTCTTAGCCTCGACAAAATCTTTGAGACGCTTATAAATAAGCCTCTCATATATTTTGCCGAGGACATTGAGGAGACTAATGGGGCGGTAACTAGTGGGCTCAGACTTGGGCTTGCCTGGCTTGGGGATACCGATGACGCTGGCCTCTTTCCACGTCTGCGGAAAGATGTTGTTGCTGAGAGCACCATTGAAGATGGCGGTCATTAGCATTATTAGGGGGGCGGGGAGGAGTTTGAAAACCTTATTGGTGATACCGGCCGAGCCAGGGGCCTTCCGCTCCTGTAGCCCTTTAATGATGTCGTGCACCTCGTCTGGAGTGACGGGAGGCAACGGATTGTCAGGGTCTTCCACAGGGGGAAGAGCAGCCCTGCGTTCGACTTCGGCGTCGACCTTGGCAAGGTGCGCTTGGTCAGCTGGTTGGGAGCTAGGAGAACATTGAGACTCCAGGCTGTCGGCTAGGCATTCTGCCTTTTCGGGATTGTCGAATGCGATGCTCTTGTCAGGGCGAATGAGGGGAGGCATTGTAGCCTCCCCAGTGGAGGTACGCATTTTGCGTTGGAGTTGCCAGAAGGCCAGATGGTTGGGCTCGAGCTCGTTGAGCATCTTGTCCCAGCCCTCGGAACGCCACTCCGTTATGCGTTTCTTTACAGCACGCTGTAAATGGCGCATGTGGGCTTTGTTCGCGTCGCAGGGAAAGGAGTCGTAGGCACGAATGGCCGCGTTCTTCTCGGTTTTCAGTTCACGTACGTCAATCGGTAACTTCCAGCGATGATCATCCATCGCCGGAACTTCCCGCGAACAATCCGTCAAAACGGATTGAACGTGATCTGTAAACGAGTC
Source organism: Fissipunctia ypsillon (assembly GCA_947568875.1). Classification (NCBI taxonomy): domain Eukaryota; kingdom Metazoa; phylum Arthropoda; class Insecta; order Lepidoptera; family Noctuidae; genus Fissipunctia; species Fissipunctia ypsillon. The sequence continues at coordinate 13,450,133 of OX387668.1, forward strand.
GATCGCACCCGTCGTGTCTTCGACTGACACTATGTGGTCGGGGATTTTATCCAAGTGAGGCGACGTGGTGGATTTCAGCTGTTCGCTTACTTTCTTCCAGTCGGTTATCACTTTGGTTCGAGGGGGCTAGTTAGGATCGAGCGGGCCCGAATAAGGGGCAAAGAGCATGGTAATTGGGCGGTGATCCGAGTTGAGTTCGTGGTGCGTCTCAATAGAGTGCAAACGGAGGTTTACATTCTTGAGTAGCGCAACATCGAGCACGTCTGGAAGCTGGCTGGGAACGCCAGGGTAATGGGTTGGGTTCATCGGAGCGATGACATCGAATTTGAGGGAGGCACCTAGGTTGAACAGTATCCTGCCTCTGGTGGAGGTCGTGTTGCTGTTCCAGGCGGGATGCTTGGCATTGAGATCCCCCGCCAAGATGACGGAGTCACTCAGACCGAAGAGGACAGTTAGGTCCTTGGTGATCGCGGTGGGATCCTCCGCACCATTGGCAGGCGGGAAGTAGGCAGAGATGATGGTGATTGGTTGATGACCAGTCATGCCGAGCCGACAGATTGAGACCTCAAGATGAGAGACTAGTGGGGGAGGGTCCATAGGACTACAGTAAAGAGACCTTTTGTAGTATATAAGGGTGCCACCCTTGTGGCAGCGGCTGCCGATACGAAATCCCTCTAGATATTTATACTAAAATGGCTAACAAAATGTGGGCAGTCTGATTGGTCAGCCAATCAGAACACGGGAATTTTTAGCCAATCAGAATAGAGTCGATTTCGGCACAGTTAGCTTAAATACGACGAAACTTTACCTTAATGAGAGCCGCGTGACATTATTTGCGTTTTTCTCTCGCTATTATCTATAAACCTATGGTAAAGCATATATTTTTACATTCTAGAAACTAAGATCTATTTAACAAAAATACAAAATATAAGAAAACATGAAGTACTATTTACAAGACATCTTAACTTACTATGTAAACACTATAACTATACTACACATATAACTGTTTTGTCAATTTGCTATTATCACTGTCCCGCACATCTCTCCCGCCGTGCGACTGCGTCGCATTACATCTCGGTGCGGGCAGGTCGTCCGTAGGCAGGGGCAGGATCACCAGCTTCCTCACCGGCCGGCGCAGGACACCTCCCTTGGTCTGCACGTCCACCGTCCGCACGATGCTGTCGGGTCCAGGATATACCGCGATGACTCGTCCTCGTATCCACACGTTGCGGGGTAGGTTCGGGTCGACGATCTGCACGAGGTCATTCACTTTGACCTCTTGACCTCGTCCGTGGGGCTCCCGCCGGTGTTGGAGCTCGGGAAGGTACTCCTTTACCCAGCGGAGCCAGAAGATGTCGGCGAGTCTCTGCGCAGCTCGCCAGCTGGACCGGGAGATGGTGTCTTGCTCGGAGAATGTGCCCGGTTGTGGCACGCGCCCAGGACCTCCCAGCAGGAAGTGATTGGAAGTCAGGGCCTCTGGATCCTCTGCGCTGACAGAGACGTGGGTCAGCGGACGGCTGTTGACGGTGTACTCCACCTCAGCTAGTAGAGTGGTGAGGACTTCTTCGGTGGGGTGGCGCTCGTGGAGTGTTGCTGCGAGCGCAGTCTTCACGGAACGCACCATGCGTTCCCAGGCACCGCCCATGAACGGAGCTCCGGGTGGGATGTAACGCCAGGAGATGGTCCTCTTCGCTGTTTCTTCCGCTGTTGTCTTCACAGGTTCCATTGTCAAGTGGAGGAAATCTGGCCCTTTGTACCATCGATGATTCATGTCGAAGGCGGTTGGTACATCTCTTGTTGCGTCGTCAGCAACATTCTGCTTCATCGGAACCCAGCTCCAGTCGTTGACTTTGGAGCTCTCTTCTATTGCTGCGAGACGGTGAGCTACGTTGAGGTTGAACGTCAGCTCGTCTGAGCTTATCTTCCAGATGACGCCCAGTACTCGTTCTGTTTGTTCTTCCGTCTTGTACAGCTCCAGCTCTTCTATGTGGTGTTCTTCTCCCAGTGCTTCTAGGAGTGACGCTGAGTTCGATTTTCATTGCTTCAGTTCGAAGCTGGCCTTCTTGTGTACTTCGCGCACACTCGTTGTTATCTTCACTGCATCTTCCAGGCTTCTGAAGCTATCGAGATAATCATCGACGTAGTGTTTGTCTATGATAGCAGCTGCGGCTTCCGGATGAGTCTTCTCATGTTGTTTGGCGTTCAAGTTCTTGACGTAGATTGCTGTCGATGGTGAACTCGATGCTCCGAAGATCAACGAAGTCATCCTGTACTCTTCCGGAGGTAGGTTGTCGCGGCGATCCCCACGCCACAAGTACCGCAGTGCGTCTCGGTCTTCGGTGTGTAGCTTGACCTGCATGAACATCTCCTTGATGTCCGCTGTGACCCCGATGAGATGCTGTCGGAAGCGCATGACGACACCCGGTAGCGATTGAAGCAAATCCGGCCCTTGGAGGAGCATGTCGTTGAGAGCTACTCCTCTGGTCTTGGCGGCGGCGTCATGCACAACGCGTAGTTTGTCCGGCTTCATGGGGTTGATGACCGCGAAGTGAGGCAGGTACCAAGTCTTCTCTGGAGTTTTCTGTGGCGACGCGGGCTCGGCGTAGCCCTTTCCTATAAGGGCGTCCATCTGTTCGACGTACTTCTTCTTGAGGACCGGGTCGCGATCGATCTTCTTTTCAATGTTGAAGAGCCTCTTCAGTGAGTTTTCATAATTATCTGGGAACTTGATGTCTTCCTTTTTCCAGAGGAGGCCAGTCTGGTATCTTGTTTCTTCGATCTTTTCAGTTGTCTGTTCCAGTATTCGAAGTGCCTTCTCTTCTGGATCGGTCTTCGGTCTCTTCGGGTTTATGCAGAGGGCGTCCGTCTCGAAGTATCTCTTCACCAGGTCCTCGAGGTCCTCGAGGACATGAAGTTAATCTTCTGACCGAAGGAGTTCGTTTGGCTTCCATGGAGTACCCATCCGAGCGGCGTGAGAGATGCCACTGGATGGTCCTTGTCTCCTTTCCTGGTTTCTTTAGTCAGCAGAAGATGCCAGTTGTCTTGCCCGATGAGTACGCGCGGCTTCGCATTGGAGTATGTGAGATGTGTCTTGATGTCCGATAGGTGTGGACATCCCTCCACTAACTCTTGTGGAACCCGTTGAGAGGAGACTTGTAAGTTCTTCACTGTTCTTGCTTGAATTTGCTCTTCTCGGTTGTTGACCCCTTTCAGCCCGATGGTTACCCTTCTTGATGTCGATTCTGCCGTCTTCAGCTCGTTGATGGTTTCTATCTTCAGTGGATCTAAAGGTCCTGTAGCTCCTATGCTCTCAGCGACGTCGTCGTCGACGAACGTGACCGTTGATCCGTCGTCCATCAGTGCGAATGTGTTGACAGCTCCCTTTGGCCCCTTCACCTGGACCGGCAGGATCTTCAGATAGGATTGCTTCTTTATTGTCCACGTTGAATTGATTACTTCTGTCGCCTCGTTGTTTTCTGTCTCCTCTGCCTTTTCTGTCCTCTTTTCATAATGAAGTAGCTTGTGGTGCGTGTACTTGCACCCGTTGACACCACATGGCTTCGTTCGGCAGTTGTGAGTCTTGCTTCTATAACGTAGACATCTGAAGCAGAGGCGCTTGGACTTCGCAGCATCCCATCTTGAATTGGCTTCCATCTTCTTAAATGTGTCGCACTCCGTCGCGTTGGTGTGGCTTGTCTCGTCGCACACGAAGCACTTCGGTGTGTTATTCTTTTCTGTGACGTTGGTGACCCGCTGAGTCTTCTTGTGTGGTGCGGCTGTCGATGGTGCTACCACCTGTTCAGGAAGCGCATAGGGTCCGCACAGTTCAGCTTCCCTCTTGAAGAATCTATCTAGTTTGATGAGGCAGGGATCTTCTTTTGGTTGCGTCGATGAGAAGTCATAGTAGCGGTACCGAAGCGTCGGCGTCAGCTTGTCCACTAATGTCTTCGAAAGTTCGGGGTTGTACATGTAGTTGAAACAACCCAATGTCTTCAATGTTGCTACGACGTTGGAGATCTTAGTGGCGAATATGCAGATATCTCTCGGCGACTCGGAGAGGCGTGGCAGACTTCGAAGCGTTTCCATTTCTATCATGGCGATTGACTCTGGTCTTCCGAATCTTGACTCCAAAGTCTTCATCACTTCAGAAGGGTGTGCGTTGGTGATGAGCAATCCTTCTACCGCTTCTCTGGCCTTCCCTTTCAAGTTTCTTCGTAGCCTGTTGATGTTCTCGACGGTGCTGAACATCGGTTCAGACTCGTAGTAGGCGGCGCGGAAGGGTAGCCACTCCTGATGCGACCCGCTGAAGAAAGGCAATTCGATGAACTTGGGTCGCTGGGCGGCGCTGATAGCCCTAGTGATAGCTTCAGCTAGGAGGGCTAGGTCCCCTTGACCTCCCGCCGGTGTTCGATGAACTTTTTCTTGTTTCGGTGGTTCTTCGTGGACGATCGTCGGCTCTGGCGGAGGGCGGTGAGGCTCGTTGGCGATGGTTAGAACGGGGCGAGTCACCTGGTTATCCAACCAGTTGTCCACTCGGGCGTTGACTTCTGAGTAGAGGGAGACATCATCTTCTTCTCCTTCTTCTTCTTCTTCTTCCTTGTCGGAGTCCTCCGTTTCTAGCGCGGCCAAGCGTGCAGCAGCTAGTTCGACTTGGAGGCGGAGCAAATCTTCCTTTGCTTTGGCGATTTTTTGCAACTTCGTCTTGCTATGCGTCGATCCCCCCCCCCTCCCCCTTTCTTGCTAGGGGGACGGAGGAGCTGTGGGCCGGTTGGTTTCGACGTACCGGCATTCTTGACAACTCGTTTCACAGTCGAGGTGTCAGTATCACGGCGATTTTCTCTAGAGGTGACAGCGGCGGGTGGCTTCATCAGCTGTTTCGATTTCGCACCTGCAGTGAGTGTCGTCGCGGCGGAGAGGGCGACGGAGGGTGCGGCGACACCGGCGGGGTGCGAGGCGGGGGGCGCGATGGCGACTGAGGGGGGGGGGGCGGGGGGGGGGGGGGGTGGCTGCCGACGCGGGGGTGCTGGCGACTGAGGCGGTGGCAGCGGAAGTCACTGTGGTTGGGTCGGTCGTCGCGGAGGTGAAGGTCTGGTCTGAACTCTCCGTGGCAGTCGTCCCTGTCTGTGTCGATTCGGATGTGGCTTCCGTGCTGGTACCCGTCGCAGAAGTCCCTGGAGTGGCTTCCGATGATGACGGCTTTTGTTCACCCGACGGCTTGCGGCCCTTACCCTCGGAGCGCGTAACGGGCATGATGTCAGCTGATCTTCGAAGTCGATGATACTAACACGAAGATTAAGTACTTTCTTCAAAGCTTCTTCACTATAGCACTATCTTCAGGCAATATTCCCCACAATATCCGGCTCGAAGGACCATTAAATGTGCGGGATACACATTTATGTGCTGGGTTGGTGAGGAATAAAACCAATGTTGAAGCTTGAAGCCTTCTTTAATCTTCTTGTAGTGTTCCTATTTCTTCAACTGCTGCCCGCTGACTGTGCCGATACCGTTGGACGTCGCTACGTCCCCGTCAGGGGGCGCGGCTAGCGGTGTCGGGGCTTGGCCCCCTTCCCGCGGAAGCTATACAGTGGCCCGCAAATACGGGCCCCTCGCTGTATGCGCCTATAGCGGCTGGCGGTAGTGGGCGTGCGTGCACGCCCATGTGAGTGATTGCTATTCGTGTTTCTGTAGGCGCGTTACGACGTTGATCCACAACGCCGCTTGCTTCACGACACCTCGGCGGTCAGCCCCCGCCAGGTGAGACCCCCAGTTACCTGGGGAAGGCCCGACGAGGACGACCAGCGACAGAGGTGCCGACTCCACGCTCCTACAGATAAGGTGAATAGCCCCCGCCCGTCCTGATCTCAGAGCTAGCCGATCACAGTCCGGGCTAAGAGTGAGGACGGTATTGTATTGTGTAACACCGTCCGGTGTCTACGTGAACTGCGGCCCGCACCGCACCTACACGTGTGAGTTGGGTGCCTGTCTAGAGGTGAATGTCTGATGTTTGCTACGTAACGCGCCTATATTAACCTAGCACGCGCTACGCAACAGATGCATGTAAAGTATGTGGAGTCTATTGTCACAAGTATGCCGCGTGTAGACCGGAGGCGGCATACTCCTCCGAGTATGCCGCCTCCGCCTCAACGATAGTCCGCAGCGCAAGGTGTTGTTGTGCGCGGAGCAGCTTGCGGTTCGTCTCGCTCGTGAGGGCGAACCATGCAGGGGCGGCGTACGTCAGTATCGGGCGCACGTACAACTTGTACACGCCTAACTTGACGCGCGCCGGGAGGCGGGACGAGAGCACCGGTTTAAGGAGGTTGCGGGCGACCCTACCTTGTGCGGCGACCTTGCGGACGTGTGGCCCCATCGTGAGCCGACGGTCGATAGTGACACCCAGGTACTTGACCCGGGGCGACCATTCGACGTCGGCTCCTTGCAGCTTCAGGGGTGGTGGGAAGGGCGCGGCTCCGGTGACCATCGCCTGCGTCTTACCCACGTTCACCGACAGCCGCCACTTCGACAGCCACTCGGGACGAAGATCGAGGGCGCGCTGCATTTTGACCGCCGCGTGCTTCGCATTAAGCGAGGTGGTAATGTACGCGGCGTCGTCAGCATACAGCGCTAGCGTCGCATCGGGCGTAGTGGGGATGTCGTCGGTGTAGCGTGAGTAACACGCCGGCGAGACGCAGCTACCCTGCGGCACACCAGCCAACACCGGGCGGGCGCTTGATAGCGCTCCGTCGACCACCACCCTAAAACTCCTGTGGGACAGAAAAGTAGAGACCACTTTAACAACGCGACGGGGCGCGTCTGACGTGGCCAGCTTGTATACCAGGCCATCGTGCCACACACGGTCGAAGGCCTTCTCCATGTCGAGGAATACTGCCACCGAGTACTCCTTCTTGTTGTGCGCGGCTGTGAGGTGGTGCAGTACCCTCGACAGCTGGAGCGTCGTGCTATGTTCCGCCCGAAACTCAAACTGTTCCGGCCGCGGCGCAATGTGGGGTTGGAGGTGTCACAGCAGGAGTGCTTCGAACACCTTGGAGACCGTCGGCAGCAGAGTGATCGGCCGATAGCTCTCCGGCTTCAGGATGTTTTTCCCCGCCTTGGGCAGCATGATGACGCGCCCTTCCTTCCACGAGGCGGGAAAGGCCCCCGTGCGCAGTATCGCCGTGTACAGGCGCGCCAGCGCCGCTACCGCAGTACCGTGGCGCAGCGCTGTGTTGGTGATACCGTTAGCACCGGGGCCTTCCTAGGCTTCGTTCTTAGGTTGGCGCGTCTAACTGCGCCAGGCGAGAAGAAGACAGGGTCCTCATCGGGAGCTATCGGCGTGGCGAAGTAGTCTCCCAGGTGTTGCTCGACCGCTGTGACATGCTCGACGTCACTGGTCGGGTTGGGGCGGAACTGACGCTCCAGGTGCTCGGCGAAGACCTCCGCCCGGTCCTCCGCTACATATCTGAGCGCCCCGTCGCTGTTAAGCAGCGGACGCACCGGAGCTGGGGTGTTCTTCAGTTGGCGGCAGAGTTTGTGAACCGACGGCCAACTATCTGTAGTGGCGTCGATTCGTTCCTCCCAGCTCGCGGCGGTGTGCGCCTGTAACTCGGCCTTTACCCTTTCCGCGAGACGGTTGAGCTGCATCTTGAGCGTGGGACATCTGAGCTGTTGCCACTGCTTGCGAAGGCGCCTCTTCACGGCGATCATCGCGCTGATATGCGCCGGCAGGGGCGGCAGTAGCCCTCTCCCCTGCGGCTGCGTTGTAGTCGCCGCTTCTAAGGCGCTCTGGATGCAAGCAGTGACGTCATCCGCCGTCTGGTCTACGTCTGCGGAAGTCGCAATAGGCCGAGTCGGCGTGGTGGTCTCTACTTTCTCTGCAAAAACTGTCCAATCCATGGATCGACGTGGCGCTGGTGGCATCAGTCGGGTCGGCATACCCGATAAGACGACGAGTACAGGTTGGTGGTCCGACTGTAACTCGTCGTCTATCACTTGCTCCGTGATCTGGCATTGTAGCCCTCGGTGGACTACGATGTCCAGCACGTCCGGCATTGACTGTGCGGCATCTGGGTAGTGGGTCGGCGTCTCTGGGCCGGACACCGTGTACCCGAAGGCTTCCGCGTCCGCGAAGAGCCGTCTCCCCTCGGTATTCCGGTGTAGCGAGTTCCACGCTGGGTGTTTACAATTTAAATCCCCGGCGAGGAGCGTGGCGTGTGTAGCATGGTTTAACAAGGCCCGCAGCTCTGTTAGGTCCAGACGAGCCGCGGGCGGCTTGTAACACGCGTAGATGTCGATGTCCGCGCCGGCTATGTGCAGCTGAACACCCACCGCGTAAAAGCTGCTAATCGACGGCAAGGCGATCTCTTGATGGACGACTCTTCGCTTCACAAGTACCGCCAGACCACGGTATCTTACGTTGTGAGCCGACCGTTCATCCTTCCTATAAACGAGGTATCCCGGGAACCTAACCCTGTCTTCGGGTCCCAGGAGCGTCTCGTTTATGAGCGCCACGTCGATATTTTGTTCCCGAAGGAGGTGGCGGAGGGGGGCGACCTTATCCCTTAGGCCGCGGGCGTTCCTGTTTAGAACAGTGTAAAGGTCTCGAAGATGGTGAAGGAAATGAATGGACTGTATACTTTGCTGGTACAACTGATTTATTGCGAGAAACCGTTTACATGTATACAATGCGGTGGCCCAAGGAGAAGTAGTATGTATGCGCTTGAAGAGCGAGTGCGTGAGGTCTGTTGTCCGCGCCGCCCGTCGCCCGCGCACCACACCGCGGTCGCCCGGCTGCGCCGCTTGGCTCAGTGGCTCACAAGCGCTGCGCCTGGCGCGCCCGAAGATGTCGAGGTTCGATTCTCGACATATTCCCGCCCACGTTGAGATGGATTTTAAAGAAGTTAAAGGTCTTGAGCTGGAAGAGGGCAAATGTTATTGTAAGCTCTCCGAATGTTGCCTCTCCTCGTCTTCACCTCAGCGACTCGATTGATCCCGTCGACACCTGGATGAACGTTAATGATTCTTCCTAATGGCCATAATAATGATGGAAGAGTTTTATCTTTAACGAGGACTACATCGTTAGGCTTGAGCTCGTTGTTCGAGGACGTCAACCATTTTGTTTTCTGCTGAAGAGTTGATATGTATTCGTCTCGGAATCGGGCCCAAAAATGTTGTCGGATGTATTCTATTCGCTTATAGCGCTCTGTGCAGCTAACATCTCTTTCCAAAACTTGTGGATGTGGAATTGACGTGAGTGGTCGTCCTATTAAGAAATGGGAAGGGGTGAGTGCGGAGAAGTCGAAGGGATCAGTAGACAGGACAGTGAGTGGGCGAGAGTTTAAAATAGCCTCAATTTGAGCCAAACATGTGGCCATCTCCTCATACGTAAAATGAACTACTTGCAATAGACGTCTAAGGTGATGTTTAGTCGAACGGACAGCTGCCTCTGCCATTCCATTAAAATGAGGATTATATGGAGGAGTAAATTTAAAATCAATACCTTCTTGTGCCATATCATATTGAATGTTAGAACTGTTGAGGAATTTATGCAGATCATTGGATGCACCGACACAGTTCGTCCCATTGTCAGACGAGATGCTTTGTGGCTTCCCTCGGCGAGCAATAAACCTGTTAAGTGCGGCCAAAAAAGCTTCCTTCGTGAGTTCTGTAACAAGCTCCAAGTGAATAGCTTTAACCGACATACACACAAAAATGCACAGGTAGGACTTCAAGAGCCTGCAGCCTCGACCTTTACGATCTGCTATAAGCACTGGCCCAGCATAGTCTACACAACAGTGTAAAAAGGGAAATTCTAAATTGGTTCTATTAGAAGGAAGTTGGCCCATTATGGGTTGAATAGTCTGAGTCTTATATCTAAAACATTTAATGCAGTTGTTTACAGTCGATTTCGATAAGTTTCGCCCTTTTAGTGGCCAATATGTCTGACGTATATTAGACAATAATAATTGCGGTCCTGCATGTAATAACTTTAAATGGTACATACGAAATAATAGTTTTGTTATATGATGTTTACTACAAATAAGTATGGGATGCTTAACATCATAGCAATAGGGCGAATTGTCCAACCTGCCACCAACGCGAATAATTTGGTTTTCATCTATGAATGGTGACAAATAACAGACTCAGTGGGAAACATCTCAGACTGAGCTTGACGAATAATAATATTTAACGAGTTTTGTAATTCTCGGGGAGTAAATGTGTCAGTAAGTTTATTTCTTTTATTTTTAGAATTATTTATAAATCGTTGTACATAAGCGATGATTCTTTGTAATTTATTAAAATTAGAATATTTTTGTAATGTATTTGTTATTATATTATTATTTTGATCATTGTGGGTATTTTTTATTTCATTTGTAGCTAGACATATTTTTTCTTCACATTTTTGTTTTTTATTTGTGTTTGGCATTGTAGGCCACATATCCTCGTTTAATTTTAAAAATTGCAGTCCGTGCCACCATAACGAAGAGTCATTACTTATCTGATCAGCAGATAAGCCTCGCGATACTAAATCTGCGGGATTTAATTTAGAAGGTACGTAGCTCCAAATGTGACCATATGTTTTCTTTTGTATTTCGTTTACACGATTACTAACAAAATGTTTAAATTGATTTGATTGAGATGATAACCAACCTAAAACAACGGTCGAGTCGCACCAGAAACGACATTTTTGGATATTTAATGTTAATGCTGATTTAACTTTGACAAACAGCCTTGCACCCAGTAAAGCTCCGCACAGTTCCAGTCGCGGAATAGTGATTGGTTTTATTGGCGCAACCCTATTTTTTGAAGCAAGTAATTGTATATGAATGTGACCTAAACTGTTAATGGACCTAATATATAAACAAGCGCCGTAAGCATTCTCCGACGCGTCTGTAAAAACATGAATATCACTACAACAATAATCATTACAAACAATCCAACGTGGTATTTTCAAATAGTTAAGATATTTTAATTTATCAACAAAAGAAATCCAACGATCATTTATTTCTTTGGGCAGTTTCTCATCCCAAGAATACTTTTTTACCCACAATTGTTGCATAATGATTTTTGCTTCGACTATACACGGACCCACTAACCCTAAAGGATCAAAAATTTGACTTATAATTGATAAAATGTGCCTTTTAGTTACATGTTTACTATTATTAATATTTATTGAAAATGACAATTGATCTGAACTGGGTTCCCAACTTAAACCTAAGGTTTTAGATATTTCATTTACCTTAGTGTCTGTAAACTCGTGAGGGATAGATGTTTCACAATTTGAAATTGCCCGTAGTACGTCAAGACTATTTGACTGCCATTTTCTTATATTAAATTTGGCATCTGACAAAGTTGTGGCCACGCCTTTAGCTAATTTAATCGTGTCTTCGATTGATGAACCCCCACTTAAAAAATCGTCAACGTAAAAATCATGTTGAATGGCGTTCTTTATTTGTGGGTCACTTACCGTAGAAGCCAGACTTGTTAGACACTTAGTCGCCAAATAGGGCGCGGATGCTGTCCCGTAAGTTAATGTGTTTAAAGTGTAAGTGTGTAAGTGTAAGTGTGTTTTCAATGGTTGACTGGAATCATAACGAAAAACAATTTGTTGTAATGATCGTCGAGTAGGATTAATTTCTATGGCCCGGTACATTTTTTCAATATCGCCGGAAACCACAAACTTATGCTGGCGAAAACGTATAATAATTGAAAAAAGATCATCTTGGACGACTGGGCCCACCATTTGTAGGTCGTTCAATGAGACGCCTGACGTGGTGGCCGCAGACCCATCAAATACAGTGCGTAATTTTGTAGTGGTGCTCGATTCACGAATGACACCATGATGTGGAAAATAATACTTAATTTCGGAGTTATCCTCAGACGAGAATCTTTTGTTCTCCGTCATATGTCCTAAGGACTCATATTCACGCATAAAGTTTAAATATTTTTCTTTAAAATTAGGGTCACGTGAAAATTTTCTTTCTAATGAGAAAAATCTAATTTTGGCCAACTTTAGTGAATCGCCTAAGACGTTGATTTCTTTTTTTAAAGGCATTGACACAACGAAGCGGCCTTGGTCATTACGAAAGGTATTCGCTGCAAAATTTTGTTCGCATGCGATCTCTTCTACAGACATATTCGTATGTGTAGAATCTAAAGTATCCAGTTCCCAAAAACGCGTAAGATCGGGATTAGAATCGCCTTGAGAAAACATACATAAATTAGAGTATTGTTGTGGCGCTAAAACATGTCTAGTAACCAACCAGCCTAATTTTGATTCGCGTAACGTTGGTTTGTTTATACCTAACTCGATCGATTCTCTTCCCAAAATATCCCAGAAAATATCTGCATTTAAAAGTAAGTCTATGTTTGAAGGCGTGTTATATGTAGGATCAGCCAATGTAATACCTAGTGGTGAACGTATATTACTCACGTCTATATAAGATGATGGAATGAGTGGTGTAATGTTGGGGAAAACAGTACAATTTAAATTAATTAAGTAATCACTACAAAGAGACTTTACTGTTACGGTGCAAGACTGTGTGCTAGTAGTAACGTGATTATTAAAACCTGACACGGCTGTTGACACGCAGCGCTTCGGCAGTTGCAACTGGTCACAGTAGCTTTGAGTTATCAAATTAACTGCACTCCCGTTGTCCAGCAGTACTCTCGCGTTGTGTTCTTTACCATTCCCGTCTATCACTCGCACGATGGCTGTGGATAGAAATATGCGTGACGCAGTAAAATCTGTGATATTACCACTAGTAAGTACAACACCTTCACTTGCAGATTTAGAAGCGGAATTGGGTTTTTCGAGATGTAACAACGTGTTATGTTTATATTTGCAGTACTTACAACCCGTTAAATTACATCTGTTACTTGTATGGCCAGGACGTAGGCAATTCAAACAAACTTTTAATTGTTTGGCCTTTTCTATGCGAGATTCAATTGAAAGAACCTTAAAAGGTTCACAGTTATATAACGAATGAGATTGATTACATAACGGACATAATGATGAAATTTCATATTTTAATTTAGTGTGGGTAGAATTCGAATGACTCTCATGATCTTCCAAACCTTCCAATAACTCAGCTCGGTTTCTTAAAAAGGTTATAAACATATCTAAAGTCGGGCTATCATTTAACTTATTTCTATGTTCTTCCCAATGACGAAAGGTTATTTTATCTAATTTGGAAGCAATCATATAAATAATTAAAGTATCCCAGAACTGAGTAGGCTGCTTCAATATTGTAAGCGCCCTTATATTTTTGGTTGTTGTATCAATAAGGTAACGAATAGACTTACAAGATTCCTTTTGTATCTGTTCAAGATTAAATAAGGCTTGTACGTGGTTATTAACAAGCAGACGATTGTTGTCGTACCGCTCAAGCAATAAATCCCACGCTATATTATACGTATCACTAGACACGGTAATATGTTTAATAACTAAAGCTGCACTTCCAGTAAGCGAAGCGCGAAGATAATGAAATTTGTTGATATTATCAATATGTTTATTATTGTGAATGATCGAAGCGAAAACATCCCTAAACTCGAGCCAGTGCTGATAGCTACCGCTGAACTGAGGCAAATCAATTTTAGGTAACCTAACACTAGGACCGGCCTTGAAATCCTCACCTGATTGTGCGTCATTGAAGCTTGCTGCAGAATCACGACGCTTAGCTGCGAGTAAACAGCGTGCGCTTGCCACCAGTGCAAAATATTCGTTTTCGAACTGCTCACGCTCAGAAGGCGACTCCTGATCCTCGCCGGACGATTCATCACAAAGCATCTCGATCTCATCCTGCAAAGTGTCGAAGTCACTGTTTAACGCTTCAATTTTACTTAGTCGGCACTCCAATTCAGCGATCTGCATATCGCTAAGCGCTTTGCAGCTGTTAAGCACATTTAAATATTTATTGAAAGTTGTAAGCTTAGCCTTCAACGATGATCGTTTCTTTATTAAAGTTTTGCGATTGTCAGGCATTATGAACTTTTGAAATAAAGAATATAAGCAGGCAAAGGTAAACTAATGCACCAATAACTAAAGATTTGAAAAATAAAAGTAACCGTCATTCATTAGCTACACAATGGAACAAAGGAAACAGCTGGCCGTTCGCACGTTATTCGGGCCGTTAGAAAAAATCTGTTTATTGAAGAGGACGGCGACCGATTATGCAATAGCGACAGCGTTAATGAAATAAATTGAATGTGCGTAAAATAAATTATACGATTATTTACAACGCAATAAAATGCAGAAAAAAAAATGATGATGACGAATGAACGGTTGAGGCTCAGAATGTCAACTTCCCAAAATGTCTTCTGGTACCAAAATGTCAACTTCCCATAATGTCACTTTCCCAAAATGTCCCTTTCCCAAAATGTCTCTTTCCCAAAATGTCTTTTTCCCAAAATGTCTTTTTCCCAAAATGTCCCTTTCCCAAAATGTCCCTTTCCCAAAATGTCCCTTTCCCAAAATGCCGCTTTCCCAAAATGTCCCCCATTCTTAGAATTAAGCGTTATAACCCAACTAAAAAATAAGGATGCAAGAGCGAGTAAAGCGAGTTTGGGACTTGGGGCACCCCGACTCGGACAGGTTAGGTTAGAAGGGGATGGCGGGGTCTTTCAGACCCCGCCATCTCCTTCGTGGTTATTTTTTTTTAAACCTCTCAGAAGTAGACCGTCAATGCCATTAACTGCTGAATTAATGCAAGCACATCCTTCCTTGATGCAGTATCTCATCAATATTAGAAATATAACAGAGGTAAGTTGTTTACGAGAATATAATTAATGCAATACGAAAAACTGTAAAAATGTCTCCGTTCAACTTATTGTTTGATGTTGTTCCTTTACGCCGCAACGGATCGATATATTTATACGGATATTTTAGGTAGTAGGAGAAGTAGAAAGTAAAATAGACTATACATCCCGGCAAAATAAAATATTATTCTCATGTGAAGTGTGATATATACTTCATGTGACTAACCTAAAGCTGCTGAAGCGCACATATTTGTGGTCGTCCAAATCAAAAGGGACCTTATAGCGGAAATGAGTTATGTACAGAACTGAAAACTACATAAACGTACCGAACTATAGACCCAAGAACCAACCTTCTAACCACTACCGTTATTTTTATACGAATTTTTGAAGTTCACTGATCGAAATTATAAGTTTCGAGAAAATCGCAATTTAAGTATGCCGTACAAAAAAGTTATGTTTTAGTGTGAAGTTATGTAACTGATGGTATACTTTGATTGACTATGATTATTACTAATGGAATTTTTTACAATCCTTGCATAAACTTGTCTGTTGTGGGAACTAGACCCGCCAACATAATGCATTATCAATGAGATGCAAAGTATCAATAATAGTATTAAAAATAAGTAAACCGCCTGTTTCTCACTAAACTTTTATCGTTTTTATATTGCTACTAATTACATAGATTTGCGAAAGGCCTTAGATGTAAATAAAAACAACACATAATTAAAAAAAAAGTAGTTTTTATTTACTAGCAAGAATTCTTATTTTTTATAAACTTTGAGATCTGACAGTAACAAAATCAACGCTTAATCACTAAATAGGTTATACATAATTGGTTTAGATGCTAATAAAGCTAAGAGATCAATGATAACTGTTAGTTATGATCTTTTAAAGTTACATAGAGAACTGAACAATTTCTTCAAACAAATTAAAAAAGGGCCCTAATGGTAGGCACTAAACAATTTTTTTAATTTTTAGCATGCAAAATCAATATTTTAGTGCAACATTCAAGATAACTTAATTAACAAATTTAGATATAAATTTTCGTAACAAGTATATACGTAAAAAAGGGCCCTTAAGGCGGTCCGTTGCAGTCTGCGACGTTGCAGTCCGAGCGACGCGTGCGACCGGCAACCGCGACGTGGCGACGACGACTGTGCGTGAGCGAGACATAACTATCTAGCCTTGCTTCTTGTCAAAGGATACCGCCGCATATATAAAGAATGCCGCATGCGGCGCGGCGTGCGACACTATATAATGGCGGCTATACGATGAATAGTTTAGTTTATACCTACTTTGCAATATTAAAATGTCGATAAATATGGTTTGAATTACAAGAAAAACTATTTGTTAGGTCTTGCCGCGATAAGGTTCCTTTTTTACTAAACTTTAGATGGATACAAAACTTTTTTAAATTGACGTTTCGAAAAGTTGAACACATCTACATGTAGTAAATACAATCATCTTTTTAAAAATACAGTTCATAAAAAAACTATTTTTTTGAGGTATTTTACAAATTTATTAATATCTCGGAAACTAGTTACCGCCATAAGGTCCCTTTTGATTTGGACGACCACATTTATTATCTATTTTACACCTTAAGCGCACACGACCGATGAGTCACCGGCTGCGCGCATCGTGTGGCACGCAGGTGTTCCACAAAAACCCTATTTACGACTTTGTTTCTGGGTATTTTGCTTCCGGCTCATATTTTTTCTATTGCCAACGAGCAGGGCTTTCAAAATGTGTTGGTGTCCTTTGAATGTATGATTGACTTCATTTATAAAATTGTTAAAAAATAAATAAAAATAGAAAATATTTTATGAAACAAAAATACAAGTGGTAACCTATATGTTTTTAGGTTTAAAATCCATGGAATGTTTATTTTTAATGTAAAACGTGAATAAAATCACATTGCACAGTACAATTTACATTACATATTTACAAGTAATGAAGAACCAAAACAAAGAACCACAGACGGAAAAGAACTATTTTTTTTTTTTTCATTTTTGAAATGAGAGCTCGTAGGTTTGTCATAAATATATGTTGTTATTTAGTAAGAAATTACACGGTACTGTTACCATAAAGAAATACACACTAGTTAAGGCATAATATAACGTCAGTCCCGCTTTGGGGACTGCAGATCCCATGTGCACCTTGAGGCAAAAAACTTTTGGGTACTCTAGATACCATGTGTGCTTTAGCGGTGCCGCGGCGGGTGGAGCCCCGTGTGTTATAGGACTTGTACACAAAACTGCGAATCGGTACGATGCGAATTCGTGCGACAAGATGTCTCCTTTCCACGAATAGGGTGACGCAGGAATGCGCAATGCGAATCAATTTGTAAGTTCTTGCGATGCGTCGTGTGAGCTCGCAGATTTTTGCGGGTGCGACGACGCAACGCAGTTTTGTGAACGAGCCCTAAGACAGCTGATTATTATTATGAAAGAACATATTAAATATTTAAGACTAAACTCACCTTGCTTTTGCTATTTTTCTTTTATTTCTAGCATTGTTCAGACTTTATACTAACTGAATAAAAAACGGTTTCTTAGTCTAATGACGATTTTCATTTCACTAATGGTAGTTCATTTTGTTTCTAGTTTGGTATCGGGGACCGGATTTGCAGACCATGCTTACAACGCGCTGACCGTTACGTGTCAGCGGAACCAAGCGTATTGGAGCAACCAGCGGAGCGAAACGTTTTGCAACAACCAGCGGAACCAAATGTTCTGGAACATCCAGCAGATCCACACATCTTGGAACCAGCAGCGCAACCAAACGTTGTAGAACAGCCAGCTGGAGGTGTTCAAGGACAACGCCATTTTCATTTCCCCGGTTATCATCGAGCACCTTTGAATACCAGAGTTTGCATTTTTGCAATGTGTGAAAATCGACAATTACAACGGATTGACAAGTCTTTAAGAGCTACTATTCTTAAAGAGAAGAAATTTTTTATATCTTTTGCCTCTCGTGTATGTGAAGAACATAGAAATGATAGTGCTTGGCAAGACATCGGACGGAGTACACGTCACGTGTACAATATGTTTTCTCCAAGACAATTAATGGACATGGTGAGACTATTGCAGTCGCATTGTTCACATTTAAACTTCGAACGGCTATCTTCAATCAGTGACAGTATTTTCCACTATTTTATTGGGTTTTAAAATACTCAATTCCAAGAAATGCTGCAAAGCATACCTTCAATTGCTGAAAATAACACAAGAAGGCCAGCTACAGCCTTGGCAACGGTGCTGATGAAACTGCACACTGGTGATTCTAACCAAAGATTGCGCAGTCTTTTAAGAATGTCCCACTCTACATTTGAGAGGACGATGACGATTATAAGAGAATGCTTGAAGCGAGATTTTATTCCAAAACATCTTGGATACGATCATATATCTCGCGATGAAATTATTTCAAGGCGTTTGGCGATACCCAATGCTTTATTTGGAAACAATTATGAACGAGCTGTTACAATACATGATGCGACATACATGTACCTCCAAAGAAGTACCAATTATTATTTCCAGAGAAAGTCATATAGCCTGCATAAGTGGCGTAACCTTTACAAGCCATATTTAATAGTATGCCCTGATGGACACATAGTGGATGTATATGGGCCCTATGATGCAACGACGTCTGACTCAGTTATACTGAATAGAATATTAGAAAGCCGAGAAGATCCATTTCATTGGGTTTTTAGACCTAATGATGTTTTGATTTTGGATCGAGGGTTCAGAGATTCGATTGAACCGTTACAATCATTGAATATTGTCCTAAAATGCCCATTACAAAAAGCAGTACTGACTCACAGCTAACGACCCGAGAAGCAAACAAATCCCGGAAAGTAACGATGTGTCGCTAGGTCGTTGAAACAATAAATGGCAGGCTGAAGAACCAGTTTAAGCAATTGAGGCACACGAACAATAACCGAGCAATGACACACCTCTTTGATGAAATTAAGATTGCGTGTGCTATACTCAATGCGTTTGGTTAACCTCTGACTGATCACAGGTTAGTGACTATATTGAGTGAAATACACCAAAGATCCGATATGGAGAACCATTTAAGCCGTTATGTAATTGCAAATAATCTAAACGCTCGCAGAGCTATATTCCGTGCAATAACCGTAGAAAACCCGGAACTAAATAGTTTTCCAACACTAACCACAGATGACCTTATTTTAGATGCTCTTGGTACTTACCAGATAAAACAAGCTCGAAGCTATTGTGGCGAGCATATAAAGAATAATGGTCAATATCACATAGAAGTATGCCGAGAAGTTAACACGCAAAATATAACACAATACGGAATAGTATCTGCCAATCCTGTGTTACTTAGGGGAAGAATTCAGTCCAGACATCGGCAGGCTCGGATATATTATGTATATATACTGTATGAAGAAAATGCGCATGGAAGAGAAGCCATAATAGGCCACTAGTGTAGCTGTATTGTAGGAAAAAGAACCCTCGGCTGCTGTTCTCACGCGATGGCTATTGTCTGGTACTTAGGATGGGGCAGACATCAACCTAATCTTAGTCCCCCAGCACTATTTTTAGACAGTTTAATTGTAAGACACGACGTCGAAAATGAGGCTAATGATGAACCTAGCGACGATGACGTCCAAATGTAATATGTTGTTTTTAAAATAAAAAGTTCTCCTTAAGACCAGTTTTATTGTTTTTAACCAATACATAATCAATGTAAACATGTATTTGAAGATATGACTAGTAACTAAATAGTAAATGTCGCTTGGGAAGGACAAAAATATGCTTTGTAACAAGAATTATTACATAATGTATGAAAATATTAGTTAGTCTTTAAACCGATATAACTCAGTCCAGACTGAGTTTTCGATATAAGACCCCATACAATAATTCATTCATAATATTATTCTGCACAGTCTTTTTCATATTTTTGATCTGATTTATTGCAACATAAACACGCGGATTTAGAATTATTATTATCGCGGGTAATGAATGAGTGGACTGTATTCGGTGAGCGGCTATTGGTTTTATTATATCCCGAAGTGGCTACCGAAGATCGGTCTAATATTTTAGCTTGGGATTTAATAAAATCAACAAGATCCTTATACGAAGGAATCTCAACATCTCGCTTATGCATTTCGAATAAATGCACAGTTGTGGAATCTTAACTTTTTTAATGCTAAGTTTAATAAAAGGAAATCTTTTAAATCATGAATTTGCAATTGTTCTAAAGCCGAAACAGATGTATTTAAAGATGCGGAATTATTGGTGGCTGGTTTCATATTGAACATATTTGAAATATAATGAGAACCTAGGACCCTTATATCTTGGTACTTATTAACCAAACTGTTCCAAATGTCTGGATAATTATATCGCCTTTTTTTTTTTTTTTTTGTGGATGGGAAATCATCAAATGACTTCTCCCGCTCTGGGCGGAGCGGGAGGGCGTGTCAGACTTTTACTGACTAAAACCCACCCGTGTTCCTTCTGTTGCCTGTGCCGGGGCCACGGTAACTCTTTCGAACATCCCGCAACCCTAGCTGGCATCGGCCCTAGCAGACCCCGTCAATAGTGCTGACATCTCTTTGAGGCGCGCGTGGAACACGACGCGCCGTCGACTCGGGCTTGGTCCTTACCGGACGGCGAGCTACCCATTGCTCGCCGTCCGCAAGCCCGCGCCTACGGTGGCCGGGAATCGGCTGCCGATTCCCGACGCCCAGGGCGTCTCCTGCGGCGACTAGGGGCGTGAGGGTGCAAAGCTTGCCTCTCCCTCACGCGTCCCGCCTCCTCCTTCACGAGCATTACTGCTTCGCAGAAGGAGGTAATGGCTTCCCATGCACTCTCGCTCCGTACCATGGCCTGGACCAGGGCCGGACGCGAGAGATCGCCGCCGCCGATCGCTTCCGCGAGGACACGGCGGTGCTCCGCCCAAGCCGGGCAGACCTCCACCGTATGCTCCACCGTGTCCTCCGGGCGATCCACACAGTGGTGACACCCGGGCGTTTCCTCCCGCCTTATCCGGAACAGGTACCTCCCGAAGCACCAGTGTCCGGTGAGGACCTGCGTCAGGCGGAAGGTGAGGACGCCGTGGCGCCTCTCCAGCCACTCCTCAAAGAGGGGACTTATCGCCGCAATTGTGGCGTGCCCAGGATAATTATCGCCTGACGGTATTATTCCTGCGGTTAAATGCAAAGCGGTACCCGATAATTTACCTATTCAATATTGAACCCTATGGGCATCCGTGAGATTGCTATTGTTATGAATATTGGATTTGAATGATTCGTAAAATACGGGCCAATTTTCAATTTTACCATCAAACGAAGGAATTTGTATAAGCGGAAGTTTGACGCAAGCCTTATTTTGTGACGCGGTGTTGTTATTTATTTGCGCCGCTTGCCCACTTGAAGTGACAAGTGATCTCGATCTTTCCATACGGGTGGGTATAGATACCTTCGAACGCTGTTAAACTATTGTAGTTAATTTTATATTTGGGGTCTAGATTTAGGTTAAGGATGTTTATTTGATCTAGGTTGGAACTGAACTCCTGCCTAATTTTTGACAAACTTTCAGTGTCTGCCATGAATGCTTCCGTGGACCGAAGCCCACCGGACGTTGGTACGTTTTTATATGTGTCATAAAGCGACGTTAAGCGTTCATAAATTGCCTGGTTTTTGGCTTCTAGAATTTCAATTTGAATATTTTCCATTTTGCAGGGAATAAAATCAAGATGGCGGTACCTAGCAAAAAAGCATTAGAATGCGGTGAAGCGTGATAATTTAAAGAAATATATTACGAAACTTCTAGATGAAGCAGAAATGATTCCCGTTCGAGACACCTATTATTCGATTACCTATAAAAAGCAACGAGTAACGATGATAATTATTTTCGTGCAATACGAAACGTGTGCACAATGCGCGGGAGCGAAAAGACGGTAGCGGTAGATTAAAATTAAGCGGTTGTAACTAGCTTAGGTATAGGACCTAGCCTACATAAAATGCGGTTTTTTACACTAAATAGCGGTAATCCGGCCGAAGGCGAACCAAACAATGGAGTGGTATTATATTTAGTGCAAAAAAATAATTTAGCAGGTTAAAAGATGTAAAGACGAAACGCGCTTAGCGGGCTGACATTTACCACAGGGATGAAGAATAGGAAAGGACTGACCTGGGAATCCTGATGCTCGTTGGTCTTCTGAAGGTCCTGGTGGAATCAGCTGTTCTGCTAAGACGACGGCCCGAGGGGGCGCCCCTGTCGGTTAGGCGAGCGTACGCGACGGAGTCTTAATTCGAGAAGCGAGCTGTGGGGGTATGTGATTGGTTTTTATGCGGGAGTAAGGGGGCGGAAGCGGGGGGGGGGGGGGTAACAGCAAATGTCAGCCTAATGACCTTTATTTGTACTTTTGAATATATTTTTTTTCCTAATCGCGGGTTTCTTGATAAATTATTAGACAGACGGTTTGGCCGTTACAGGCTTTATTAAGAAATGGACTATATATCTACCTAAAAAATCTGTGGTCTCATCCAACGATATCCATAGTTTCTCATTTTTATTATTTTCATAAATAGTATTAATTTTGTTCTTATAAAACTTATCTAAATAAACTTTACGTAACTGTGATTCATCGGGCACTTTTCTATCACTACAAACACAACAACAAGTACTGCACATAATTATATTTTTGAAAAAAACTCCTTGAACGCCGGGTTTTTCATTTGCATCCAGGGAATGTTGCACAGGATCAGGAACTTAATAAGGTCGAAGTAAAACTCCTCATTCGGACGCTTATATTTTCCTTGATGTACTGCGCCTTCGATGTGTCTTGTGATATTGCCTTTATTTATAGTTTTCAAGTGGCTCTCACACTTCGAGCAATATAGAGATCGGCTAGCGTGATCGTAAATTAGCTCGGGATGACCGATTATCCACTTTTGTACTGTTTCAGCCTTGACGTTTGCGCCAGCCATGTTTGAGTGAAAGATTCTCCTAAAACAATTAAAATGTTGCTAAAGTGATATTTGTTGAAACTAGCAGTTAACTAACCTGAACAGTTTTCAGTTTATAATTTTATTTAGAAGAACAATTATGCGTACGCATAACCCGGGTTCCGAGAGAACGATACATAAACGTCTAGTAAATCAACTTTTACATATTACAATTAGCTACAATATGTATTATAAACAAATTATGATTTATCGCGTGAATAGGAAGATTATCAATCGGATATGAGACTAAAAATGTTAACATTATTCTTTAAAAAAAGGCCTAAAACATACTTATATAAGAAAATTATTAAAGCTTACCTGAAGCGAAATAACTTGAAGTAGAGATACAATTTAAAAACAAATCGATGTCCGTAGATACAAGCCAAATTCGTCGTTTTAAGAAGGTACCAGAAATCAGTAAACAAGCCAGGGTGAGATTATTATTTAATTAGGAGCGCACTCTACGAACCGAGGTAAGCCAGTGAGATACCTGGAACACAGCGCGCGCGCATTGTTCTAACAAACACCCAATGAGTCATACAGGATACTTGCTTCTGATTGGTCGTTGTGTGCGGTCAATGCGTTGTGAACATAGATGAACATGAGATAAAGAAACAAAAGGCCCTGTCTAAGTTTTGTCTCATACTGTCAAGCGTTATTTCTAATTCAACAGTAAGGGACAAAAAATACGGTGTAACTATTCCAAGGTATTTTTGTATCAGCTAGGGTTGCGGGATGTTCGAAAGAGTTACCGTGGCCCCGGCACAGGCAACAGAAGGAACACGGGTGGGTTTTAGTCAGTAAAAGTCTGACACGCCCTCCCGCTCTGGGCGGCATTGCACCCGTGCGAAGCCGGGGCGGGTCGCTAGTTCATAATCAGAGGTCGGAGTAGGTAGATTGACTTAAGGTCGTTGACGTCAAACGTAGAGGATAATATGGATATGCCTCCAAAATACCGGAACTTCATATTTATTGTGATATTTGTTCCGGAATTTTGAAATTAGCACGAATTTGTGTTTAAGGTGAAAAATGTATTAATAATATCAATCTACGCTGCCAGTGTTAGCTAATGGTGAAGGAAATCAGTATTTTATTTTATACAAAAATACCTTTATTTCCTATCCACAAAAAAAAAAAAAAAAAAAAGGCAAAAGATGCAGACTCCAATTTAAGATCGTAAAGAAATGTAACTGCCTGCATATTAACACTTTTTTTTTTTTTTTTTTTTTTTGTGGATGGGAAATCATCAAATGACTTCTCCCGCTCTGGGCGGAGCGGGAGGGCGTGTCAGACTTTTACTGACTAAAACCCACCCGTGTTCCTTCTGTTGCCTGTGCCGGGGCCACGGTAACTCTTTCGAACATCCCGCAACCCTAGCTGGCATCGGCCCTAGCGGACCCCGTCAATAGTGCTGACATCTCTTTGAGGCGCGCGTGGAACACGACGCGCCGTCGACTCGGGCTTGGTCCTTACCGGACGGCGAGCTACCCATTGCTCGCCGTCCGCAAGCCCGCGCCTACGGTGGCCGGGAATCAGCTGCCGATTCCCGACGCCCAGGGCGTCTCCTGCGGCGACTAGGGGCGTGAGGGTGCAAAGCTTGCCTCTCCCTCACGCGTCCCGCCTCCTCCTTCACGAGCATTACTGCTTCGCAGAAGGAGGTAATGGCTTCCCATGCACTCTCGCTCCGTACCATGGCCTGGACCAGGGCCGGACGCGAGAGATCGCCGCCGCCGATCGCTTCCGCGAGGACACGGCGGTGCTCCGCCCAAGCCGGGCAGACCTCCACCGTATGCTCCACCGTGTCCTCCGGGCGATCCACACAGTGGTGACACCCGGGCGATTCCTCCCGCCTTATCCGGAACAGGTACCTCCCGAAGCACCCGTGTCCGGTGAGGACCTGCGTCAGGCGGAAGGTGAGGACGCCGTGGCGCCTCTCCAGCCACTCCTCAAAGAGGGGACTTATCGCCGCAATTGTGGCGTGCCCATGCCGCAAGAGCTTGAAATCGCATTTGAATCTTCCATTCACCACTTCCACGACCCATCGGCATAATGTTACGGCCCGAGATTCATTCGCCTGTTCAACAGTCAGCCGCGATTCATTTCTATCTTTTGTTGGTGGCACATAAGATTCGTATCTACACGCTTCGATATCACCTAGGCTGTCTCTAAACCCTCTGTCTAATATAAATGCATCATCTGTCTGCAGCAACCAATGTAGTGGATCTTCCTCATTATTCATGATGTCGCTCATTATATTGGCGTCGGTTTTTGTTGCAGCATAGGGGCCCTTGACATCTAAAATGTAGCCATCTGTGCATACTATTAAAAATGGTTTTAGTAAGTTCTGAAACTTGTGCATACTATAGGACTGCCGCTGGAATAAAAAGTTGGAACTTTTGTTGATGTATATGTATGTGCCATCGCATATTAATATTGCTTTATCATTGTCGTTATTTCCGAACAAAGCTTTAGGGATAGTTAGGTTTCTTTGTAATATGTTATCTCTAGTAATGTGATCTATTCCCAAATGTAGGATTACGTATTCATTGCTGAGGCATTCGCGAACAATAGCTAGTTGCCGCTCTAGTTTTCTTCTTGACATTTTGAATAGTGTCGCAAGTCTTTCATCGGAATCTCCGGTTCGCAGTTTTGTTAAATATGTGCCTAACGCAGTTCTTGGTTAAGTGTGTTGTAAGGTTCTAAGGGTGTTGTAAGGCTAAGTGACGGAGTTTGCTCTAGTATGGCATCAAACTCATCAGGTTTTCGTCCAGTCCAAAAGTGCATTTCTTCGTCGCTCATAGCATCTCTCACTTCAAAATAAAAGTCTCTGTCCAGTTTGCAAAGCCGTTCTGAGCATATCAAAGATGTCTCTAAACTGTTCTGCATTGAAGTTGTGACTAACATTGCAAAACTGGGGTAACTCATCCCAGCTATTGCCTTCAAGATGTTGTACACATACTCTAGCTCCATCAGGAATATATAGCTTGTGTTCACTAAAAGTGTGAATCTTGATGGCCGTTGGTATGCGATGGCGGGTAGAGTTTTGGCAATTATTAAAAATGCAGTGTCTTAGAGTATTTGGAGCTCTGGTGTACCCAGGAACGTGAAGTTCTTGAACATTTCCAACATCAGGTTCTTGCACTCCTGGTATGGCAGGTTCTGGTATTCTAACGCTGGTTTCTATTCTTTGCCAGCATCGGTGGCATATACTTCGAGTGTTGTTGAACTCCACCTGTAAAAGAGAATATACTATAGACAAATAAACAAGGTTTTGTTGTATTGCGATCATTAAATGTAACTTCATATACGACCAGGGTGCTTACTCTTGACTATAATTCCGATAGATCGACATTGGAATTGTCAGTCAAACGTCAGGAATTGGCTGGACTCACTGAGTCAAGCCAATCCCTGAAGTTTAACTCAACCAACTGACGTTTGACCAATGTCGATCTATCGGAATTATATTCCAGAGTAAGCACCCTGCATACGTCTAGAAATATCGTCAATATGAATAGAAATGAACAAAGATGGACAGTGTAAGAATGAATAAAGGCAATTTTTAGTACAACATTAAAAGGTACGATCATAAAATATAGTCTTCTTACTCGTATCAGTTTGGCGGCTGGCGGCTAATACTAAAAAAATACTTTGTTTGGTTTCTTCTATTGTTTTGATTACTAGTAGTGGATGTTACAATCTTAAAACAGCATTGGTAATGCGTCAGATTCTTTTGTTAATCTATTTACCTGCACTAACGCTACGGACGAGACAATGTGACCCAGAATAGGCGGCTACTATATTATGTTCCCGACAAAAATCTTAGTTTTGTGTTGTCTATTGTTTTGATTACTAGAAGTGGTTGTTACAATCTTAAAACAGCATTGTTAATGCGTTAGGTTCTTTTGTTAATCTATGTACCTGCACTAATGCGGCGGACGAAGCAATGTGACCCAGAATGGGCGCCTACTATTATGTTCCCGACAAAAATCTTTGTTGTGTGTTGTCTATTGTTTTGATTACTAGAAGTGGTTGTTACAATCTAAAAACAGAACTAACACGTGCGGTGGACACTTTTCTTTAATTTAGCTATATGCACTCGCCCGGTGGATGAGGCCATGTGACCCTAAAGCATAATATAGTGTTTGAGTGTTAGGGAAGTATAAAAATGCACCAAAAGGCCACGCTTTGCTTACGTACGCGCACATCGTCAGTCAAGCACTGTATTCAGCTTTGTTTTTATAGATGTGATTTATCAGGGTTATTTTAATTGACCTGAAACCTCTCAAGGGTTCATTCTATACATCAACATGAACAACTTTTACTATGGGACCAAAATCGAAATCTAACAATTACTCTCTCGAATTATGGATTCAAGTATAGATACCTACTTACTCCATTTACGTGAGCGATAGGTATTGAAGTTAGAGAAAATAAATAGTTCGAAATACAGGCATAACATAACAATTATTGATTTCAAAAATATCTTACCTCCAAAACTGCATGTTCTTGTAAGTATGCTGCAAGGTCCGGACGCGATCTTGGAAGGTCATCACTTAAAACATGTTCTCGATATCTTCCACGATAAAAGCCTCGCCGACACATAACACAGTTGCGGTTGCGTTCCATTGTGATAGTCCGATCAATGAGCAGTTCAAAAGTCCATAAATCAAGCCGAAGTCAACGTTTAAAACAGTAACAGTGTCCGTGAGCACGCCGGGTTCAACGTTAATAACAAGAAACAGTGTCCGTGAGCAAACCGAGGTTAATAAAACAGGAATAGATCTTCAAACTAGCCGAACTGTAAAGACGCAACGAAACTAGATTCGAGCAGAGGTACTGAACGACTGGCGTCGGCTACCGCGGCGCGCGCGCTGTCCTGTGACGAATCGAAGAGGGAGGGGAAGGGGTTTTCTTGCAATAGTAGCTTCGTATAAGTACATAAGTTAAATAAAAATAGACTAAAATAGCAAAAAAGATTTTTTTTTTTACATATTCATAACGCGATATCTCCGAACGGACTATGAATTCGGGAAAGTGGCCATAGTAAATATTGTTTATATGGTTAAGACCTTTTCAACTATACAACAATTATTGCTGTTGGAGGGTGGTACCAAAACGCCCATTCTCCTTAACAGGGTGCATTCAGCTCTTATTATGAATAATATTCCATCGGGAATATTCTCATGAAAATTGTCATTTTTCTAATCCTATTTTTATATTATATTCTCTGTATGCAGCACTCCATTTATGTAAATAAAACAACTAAAATCAAAAAATCAGCAATGGATGTTGAAATACTCGGCGGCCGAAAGCTCGCTGCGCTACCGTTCGCTACGCGCGTTTGGCCACGGTAACGATACATTGCGTGTGAGGTAATAAAACAAATCAGGTGTATTGGATTCCCATAACGTTAAAAATCCGAAATTAGTCGATTAAATTTGCTGATTGATTTAATTGAATTAAACCTACAGAAGTGTTACGTCAGTGTTTTACTTGCACCCAGTTAACACCCTATGAGTATAATAAAAAAAAAAAATTAAAATTAATAGACGTCGATTTTATCGATATCGATATTATTGTTGCAAAACTGATTTGCGTATCACTATTTTTGCACCATTCGTCCTGATATTGTTGCATCGGCCAATCACAACCGCTGTATTTTTTTCGTCCCCCGGCTCGCAGTGGTGAGACGTGTGCCCAGACGAAATCGGTCTATCAGCTCTCAAGTGGTTTAATTCTCTTTGCTTAGAAGCCAAGCAAAAAGAAAAAAAGTAAGAAAGAGCGCTAAACAAAAACGAAGTAACAGCGCGGGCAGGCGATGCGATACGACGGGGTGGGTCGGGGGAACGAGAAATCTCACGCGGACGAAGTCGCGGCCGGAAACTAGTACTAACATAAGATTCTTGATTAGGACAAATTGTACGGGCCTACTTAAGGCGACCTATACCAAATATCGACACCAGCAATTTATACTACGCTAACTCGAAGTTACGCTTTTTTGAGTTAGCGTAGTATAAATTGCTGGTGTCGATATTGCATCACTTTGATTCAAAAATAAACAAAGAAATAGTGATTGTTTAAAGCCAAAAAAAAATATATTGTAGTATACTATATGTACAGTCGGTGATAGCAGTTCACTAAACCCCCTAAAAATTACTCGATTTTGCACCCTCTGCTCATAACATTAAAGGTTATTCAATATGTATGAGTTTATCAGGCTAACACTACTCGAAGAACAGAAACAATAAATAATTTTGATACGCAAACTTGAGCTTTAAGATGTTGGTGTTAGGTCATTTACTATGTATGGGTATTTGTTTCGCAATTTTCATTTTTATGCAGCAAGCCTTAAAGGTTAGGTTAATGTTCTGATAATTTGTGTCATTGCTACTAATACCTTATTTCATTTACCTCACTCAAGTTAATCTGGTGTCGTGGTTCGTGTGTAAGGCCGAGACGTGGAAGATGCGAGTTCAAATCCTGTCTCAGTGTTTAATTTTGTTTTCAATATATAAATTGTTCGTTAAGTATTTCTTGCATTATTGTAAAGAACAAGCACATCAAATAAATTGATAAACTTTTCACCTTTTTCAATAAGTGGGTAGTTAGACGTCATTATGGGTATTCAACAAAAACTGCTATTGAAATGATTTTAGGAATATGGGGTAGAAGAATAAATTTAACAAGACATTCTATGCACAAATAGCAGTGAATACGCGCGAACATTTTTACCTTGCCTTACTAAATTGCGAAAATCCACGCCTTTTTTTCCTTTTTATTAATTATCAGTTTTGATAGTTTAATCGTCATGTCTCAGTTGAGTGATTATTTAAAATACAAAATAATCTATTTGCATGAGGAGAATGTTAGTATTAAAGCGATTGCTAGGAAACTTAATATAGCGGTAAGTGTAATCTTTTTTATGCTTTATTTATACTTATAGCTATTCCTTAATTTGTTAGTTGGCTTAAAAACGCCGGTGAATGAATAATAGAAAATTAACTGTGTTTCATTATGAGATCATGTATAGGTCTAATGTGCTTTATCTAAACGTATTTTTGCAAACTTATTCGAAAAGTTATGCTTACTTCGTTACTAAAATTATGCTTATTGTGTTGTTTCAGAGAAATACAGTCGGATTGTGGCTAAGACGTTTTGAAGAGACAGGGAATATTCAAAAGGATCGTCCTGGACCAAAACCTGTAATGTATACTCCTGTGTCAGAACGTCACCAAGCAATTGTTAGAAGGCATACTGAACACCCATTTTTGCCTACTCAATGAACTGCAATGCAGTATAATGTTTCTGTTCAGACAGTCAGAAAACATTTGCATGTTGCTGGACTGAAACAATACAAGCCAGCACGTAAAATTCAACTGACTGCTGCACATCGCCAAGCAAGGGTCTGCTTTGTCCAAGAATATCTCAATTTTAATTGGGAAGATAATGTTGTCATATTTACTGACGAGAAGTCCTTTAAATCCGATAAGGATGGACGAAGAATTTTATGGCGAAAGAAAGGTGAACGTTATAATGAAGATTGTTTACTGTCGTGTAGAACCAGTGGTAGAATAACTCTGGGCTACTGGGGCTGGATGTCTTCAATGGAACCTGGTGAACTGGTAGAAGTTGGTGGCCGCTTTAACAGTCACCAATACTTAGAAATATTACGGGACGTAATGTTACCGACTGTGCGTGTAGCTTACCCAAACACGGACATTTACTTCGTGCAAGATAATTGTGCCATTCACAGAGCTGCTGTGGTGCAAAATTGGTTAGCCAGTCAAGAAGATGTCAAAGTTATAAACTGGCCATCTAAAAGTCCTGACCTTAATCCAATAGAGAACTTGTGGGGTCAAATGATTTTAAATTGGGACTCATCTGAGGTGCGGACAAAAGAAAATTTGGCCCAACTTGTGACATCAACGTGGGAATTCATGAGAGGAAGTGATTGTTGTTGGAATATGGTGCGCGGTATGCGGAACCGCTTACAACAAGTAATAGAAAAAAATGGTGCTCCACTTCGCTATTAAAAGCACCACTGAATGACTTCAGTGACCAGTGTTGGCCACAAACAATACTAACGTGTCAGTGTGTGTGTTTAATTAACTATTGTTATAATTTCTAACGAAGTATTTCGCATACCTAGTTTTTATCAAAACCTTATTTATAACTAAAAATAACTACTTACAAAACAAATTGATATAGGTAAAACATTAACATATGGTAATGCTATTTTATTTAGTTAAATGATATTTAATGTGGTGATGTTATTGTTATGAAATAGAAATACATACCTATATTTCTAAATATTCTAACATGTTGATTCACTACATTAAACTCCGTGAAGTATGTAACAACGTTAATAATAAGCAGGTAAATGTTATATCATTTACGTTATTCTTATAATAATTTTATTTATAAAATAAAATCGTTTTTACCATCATTACCGTTTTTTATTTCTGTTCAGCTTTTTTTTTTGTAGCTTTTATTATTTATAACTTTAAAAAAAATATTATAAAACAAAACGCGTAACAGACAATATGTTAGTTTCGAATTCTCAAGCTGGTTCTCGTCAGCTCACTACAGCTACTACTAGACCACACGAACATAGTGAATGTCGTTGAAATTAGCAATTATATTACAAGTTAAAACAATATTCAAGATCATACCTACCTTGACACTGCGTGTTAAAGATCAAATTCGAATAACTATTAATCATAGACGTTGAACCAGTTGTTCTAGTTCGATAAGCTTACTGTTAACAAGCAGAAGGTTCAAATTCGTTTAATTTTAAGGGGGTCAGTTAACTGCTATCACCGACTGTACTTTGACTTTTTGTGGTTCAAAACATGATATCGAAAACTTCGCTCGATCAAAAAAAATCGGAAGAGGAGTCTAATCGATGATTTTTTTGATGTTTTTCTAATTTTGCTTGAAACCTATGAAAGCAATACTTCCAAAAAATATATCTGTAAAAAGTTCATAACAAATAGAAGAACAATTTGTGGTTACATTTTGCAAAATAGTTAAATTCATTTGATAATAAAATATTATATAATACAGCGGCTTGCGCACACCGATTCAGTCGCCCGCCGGGCCGCGTATTTCCATTTCCGTGTACATTAGGAGGCAGTACTGCCTTGAAACACGCACGGGTTTGTCGCACTAACTGCCTTTACAAAATCGTGTTCAATTCAAGGCACGTGTCCTCCAATCGCGCACGGATTTGCAACGCCATCTGTTCTTCCAAACACGTGTTCAAGGCGATGCATGGAACTTAAAAAATACTTAGAAAAATTTCGCGACCAATTTCGAGGCAGCGCTCGCCGGCCGCTACCGCGGCACCGCTCGCTTCGCTCGCTCGGCTCGCGCGTAGTAGACAGTTCTAACCTAACCTAACCTATCGAAAAATTAATGTATATAATACTGATTATTATGAATAAAAAGAAATCTCGTTTTGCTGTCGGTACATTCAAAACAAGTTTGACGTACCTGTGACGAGTTTACTATCCCTGTTGTGAATTATTTTGTCACTGTGGCAAGTTAACCAATATTTTTAAATGTGGCGAATTTTCGTTGTGGTGAGTTTACAATAACCCCCTAAATTGAACACGTGTTTAGAAGAACAGTTGGTGTTGCGAAGCAGTGCGCGATTGGAGGACGTGTGCCTTGAATTGAACACGATTTTGTAAAGGCAGTTAGCGCGACAAACCCGTGCGTGTTTCAAGGCAGTAAACCTCCCTACTGCCTCCTAATGTACACGGAAATGGAAATACGCCGCCGGGCCTTGACCAGGTAGGACCTATGTCCGTTTTGCTACCACACAGCTGTTCCGCTAATTTATCGAACAATTCATTCGTAGGACATAGTGTAAATAAGTCAGTATGTATTTTTTGGGTTTCGTATGTTCGAATGAAAAACGGAACCCTTATTTAGGAACGAAGTTCTGTAACGCGGCTTGCGGTAGGAGTTAACTGGTAGAAATCGTCACGACTCGACTTTCAAAGTATAAATTTGGTCAAAATGAAAATCCAAGATGACGGCCGTGAAAATTTCCAAATTTTCCTTCATGGGTGTCGTTTTCTAGGTTTTCGAGGGTGCTAAAGCCGATAGTAAAGTCAAAATGAAAATTCAACATGGCGGCTGTGAAAATTTTCAAGTTTTTCATCATGGGTGTCGTTTTCACGGTTTTCACGGGTGCTAAAGCCGACAGTAAAGTCAAAATGAAAATTCAAGATTGCGGCTGTGAACATTTTCAAATTTTTCATCATGGGTGTCGTTTTCGTGGTTTTCGAGGGTGCTGAAACCGATAGTAAAGTCAAAATGAAAATCCAAGATGGCAGCCGTCCAGACTGGAGCGGGCCGGGGCTGCCTTGGGGCGGCTCCTGCCCAATCTGGGGGGTCCAAACGCCTCCTGCCGGAGGCTCTACGCGGGGGTCGTGCGGTCCATGGCCCTTTACGGAGCTCCGGTGTGGGCGCGTTCCGTGAGGCGGCGACCGGTCCGTCGGTTGAAC
Organism: Fissipunctia ypsillon; assembly: GCA_947568875.1. NCBI lineage: Eukaryota > Metazoa > Arthropoda > Insecta > Lepidoptera > Noctuidae > Fissipunctia > Fissipunctia ypsillon. Next base: position 13,483,373 of record OX387668.1, read on the forward strand.
GCGTCCCAGAGGGTCATGGCCATCCGGTTAGCCCGGGGATACCGCACGGTCTCCGGGGAGGCGGCGAACCTCCTTGCCGGATCACCGCCATGGGATCTGGAGGCAAAAGTCCTCGCGCACATCTGGGAGTGGCGCGAGGAGGCAGGACGCCGGGGCGTAACTCCGTTGCCGCGAGAAATCGCGGCACGGCGGACAGAGCTCCGGCAGGATCTCATGGCGGCATGGAGAGTGCGATTGTCGCAACCCAGCGCTGGGCACGCCACAATTGCGGCTATAAGTCCCCTCTTTGAGGAGTGGCTGGAGAGGCGCCACGGCGTCCTCACCTTCCGCCTGACGCAGGTCCTCACCGGACACGGGTGCTTCGGGAGGTACCTGTTCCGGATAAGGCGGGAGGAAACGCCCGGGTGTCACCACTGTGTGGATCGCCCGGAGGACACGGTGGAGCATACGGTGGAGGTCTGCCCGGCTTGGGCGGAGCACCGCCGTGTCCTCGCGGAAGCGATCGGCGGCGGCGATCTCTCGCGTCCGGCCCTGGTCCAGGCCATGGAACGGAGCGAGAGTGCATGGGAAGCCATTACCTCCTTCTGCGAAGCAGTAATGCTCGTGAAGGAGGAGGCGGGACGCGTGAGGGAGAGGCAAGCTTTGCACCCTCACGCCCCTAGTCGTCGCAGGAGACGCCCTGGGCGTCGGGAATTGGCAGCTGATTCCCGGCCACCGTAGGCGCGGGCTTGCGGACGGCAAGCAATGGGTAGCTCGCCGTCCGGTAAGGACCAAGCCCGAGTCGACGGCGCGTCGTGTTCCACGCGCGCCTCAAAGAGATGTCAGCACTATTGACGGGGTCCGCTAGGGCCGATGCCAGCTAGGGTTGCGGGATGTTCGAAAGAGTTACCGTGGCCCCGGCACAGGCAACAGAAGGAACACGGGTGGGTTTTAGTCAGTAAAAGTCTGACACGCCCTCCCGCTCCGCCCAGAGCGGGAGAAGTCATTTGATGATTTCCCATCCACAAAAAAAAAAAAAAAAAAAGATGGCAGCCGTGAAAATTTTCAACTTTTCCTTCATGGGTGTCGTTTTCGTGGTTTTCGAGGGTGCTGAAACCGATAGTAAAGTCAAAATGAAAATCCAAGATGGCGGCCGTGAAAATTTTCTAATTTTTCATCAGGGGTGTCGTTTTCGTGGTTTTCGCGGGTCCTAAAGTCGATATTAAAGTCAAAATGAAAATCCAAGATGGCGGCCGTGAAAATTTTCAAATTTTCCTTCATGGGTGTCGTTTTCAAGGTTTTCGAGGGTGCTGAAACCGATAGTATAGTCAAAATGAAAATCCAAAAAGGCGGCTGTGAACTTTTTCAAATTTTTCATCATGGGTGTCGTTTTCGTGGTTTTCGAGGGTGCTGAAACCGATAGTAAAGTCAAAATGAAAATCCAAGATGGCGGCTGTAAAACTTTTGTTTTTATTTAAAATCATGTAAGAATCATCATGTAACAAGGATCTTTGGTCCTGTCGGAAGTCCCCCGACGCACTCGGTTTTATAATGTTTTATTATTTGAATTTTGGTTTTCTTCTATAGCTTTCGCTAATCCTTGTTTTGATGCTATTATGGGACACTTAATTTCGACAATCGTATCATTTCCAATCAACCTATTAGGCATGGCCCCAATATAACACTGGATTTCGTCTATAAATAATCCGTAATAAATAATAAATATCCAAAACTTATTTGTATATAGGTACCTACTTTAAAATAAAACCCCACCATCAGCATCACCTTTGTACGTATTTTTCTGTTCCTTTCTTCTGGTCTGTTTATATGTGTGTACGTAAACAGATAAATAAATAAAGAAAAAAACATGAGCAGTTGGGAGACACCGTCAGTAACAAAGTTCATCTCACATATGATTTAATACAAAAACATAATTTTCATTTTACATTTTGACCTCACCGTCGACTTTGGTATCCTCGAAAACCACGAAAACGACACCCATGATGAAAAATTTGAAAATGTTCACAGCCGCCATCTTGGATTTTCATTTTGACTTTACTATCGGTTTCAGCACCCTCGAAAACCTTGAAAACGACACCCATGAAGGAAAATTTGAAAATTTTCACGGCCACCATCTTGGATTTTCATTTTGACTTTACTATCGGCTTTAGTACCCGCGAAAATCATGAAAACGACACCCATGATGAAAAACTTGAAAATTTTCACAGCCGCCATCTTGGATTTTCATTTTGTCTTTACTTTCGGTTTCAGCACCCTCGAAAACCTTGAAATTGACACCCATGAAGGAAAATTTGAAAATTTTTACGGCCGCCATCTTGGATTTTCATTTTGACTTTACTATCGGTTTCAGCACCCTCGAAAACCTTGAAAACGACACCCATGAAGGAAAATTTGAAAATTTTCTCTCTTGATAGAGAGAGTGAAAGAGTGAATTTCAAAGAAGAAAGTATGAACGCGCTTTTTCGTTTGTGACGATTTCTGCGAAGCCGCGTCAAAGAACTTCGTTCCAATGAGTTGACCTACTGCCTACACGACACGCTTACCTATACTGTGACACATTTTGGGTTCATGCAAATTCACGCTGACGACGTAAGCGCACGGCTCGCTCCGTGGGTAGGTTGGTAGCGTTAAATACCTACTTCGCAGGGTCTACCTCGCCTTAAGGCGACCTATACCTAATAATGCATCACTTTGATTCAATAATAAGCAAACAATAAGTGATTGTTTAAAGCCAAAAAAATATATATATTGTAGTTTACTATATGTACTTTGACTTTTTGTGGTTCAAAACATGATATCGAAAACTTCGCTCGATCAAAAAAAATCGGTAGAGGAGTCTAATCGATGATTTTTTTGATGTTTTTCTAATTTTGCTTGAAGCTTATGAAAGCAATACTTCTAAAAAATATATCTGTAAAAAGTTTATAACAAATAGAAGAACAATTTGTGGTTACATTTTGCAAAATAGTTAAATTCATTTAATAATAAAATATTATATAATACAGGGGCTTGCGCACTGCGATTCAGTCGCCCGCCGGGGCCTTGACGAGGTAGGACCTATGTCCGTTTTGCTAGCGCACGGCTGTTCCGCTAATTTCTCGAACAATTCATTCGTAGGACATAGTGTAAATAAGTCAGTATGTATTTTTTGGGTTTCGTATGTTCGAATGAAAAACGGAACCATTATTTAGGAACGAAGTTCTGTAACGCGGCTTGCGGTAGGAGTTAAATGGTAGAAATCGTCACGAGTCGACTTTCAAATTGTAAATTGGGTCAAAATGAAAATCCAAGATGGCGGCCGTGAAAATTTTCAAATTTTCCTTCATGGGTGTCGTTTTCTAGGTTTTCGAGGGTGCTAAAGCCGATAGTAAAGTCAAAATGAAAATCCAAGATGGCGGCCGTGAAAATTTTCAAGATTTTTATCATGGGTGTCATTTTCATGGTTTTCACGGGTGATAAAGCCGATAGTAAAGTCAAAATGAATATTCAAGATGGCGGCTGTGAAAATTTTCAAGTTTTTCATCATGGGTGTCGTTTTCATGGTTTTCACGGGTGCTAAAGCCGACAGTAAAGTCAAAATGAAAATTCAAGATGGCGGCTGGGAAAATTTTCAAGTTTTTCATCATGAGTGTCATTTTCATGGTTTTCGAGGGTGCTGAAACCGATAGTAAAGTCAAAATTAAAATCCAAGATGGCGGCTGCGAAAATTTTCAAATTTTTCGTCATGGGTATCGTTTTCAAGGTTTTCGAGGGTACTGAAACCGATAATAAAGTCAAAATGAAAATCCAAGATAGCGGCTGTAAAACTTTTGTTTTTATTTAAAATCATGTAAGTCATCACGTACCAAGGATCTTTGGTCCTGTCGGAAGTCCCCCGACGCACTCGGTTTTATATTGTTTTACTATTTGAATTTTATTTTCTTCTATAGCTTTCGCCAATCCTTGGTTTGATGCTATTATGGGACACTTAATTTCGACAATCGTATCATTTCCAATCAACCTATTAGGCATGGCCCCAATATAACACTGGGTTTCGTCAATAAATAATCCGTAATAAATAAAAAGACCCTTTCAAATGACCGACTACCGACTAATTCATTCTTTCGTATTAGTTCGTAATGTAATAAATTGCAAAGTTTTTTCGCCATATTGTTTTTCTTGGCGCAAGTGATTGACTGTCGAGTAATTATTTAGCAAGTTTATTGTAAAATATGGAAAATTATACCTGTGAGACCTGTGCTGGCGAAGTGTGTTTATATAAATTAAAATCCGCCGCGTTTTCATCGTTATCTTTTGAGGAAAAAGTTAGATTGATTGCAAAGGGAAGGTGTGTACCCGGGTTGGATTTAACTCAAAGAAAAGGTAACACTACTCGTTATTTTCATAAAAAGTTTTATGATAACTATTACTGGCTAACTGGTTGTGTACACGCAAACACATTGTATTGTTTCCCTTACATTTTGTTTACTAATCAATATAAAAATAATGTTTGGACCTATAGCGGGTACTCAGATTTAAATAATTTTCACAAAGCAGCTGCTAAGCAAGATTCTTCTGAAAAACATCTAGAATCCTGCTTAAAGTTCCAAATTTTTGGTAAAGGAAGAATAGAGACTAGTTAAAGCCAGTTAAAGTTAGATATTGAAAGGCACGACGCGAAAGTTGAACGAAATAAAAACATTTTCAAACGGTTGATTGATGTAGTTTGTTTTCTAGGTAAACAAGAATTAGCATTGCGTGGTCATGACGAATCCAGCTTGTCGTTTAATAAAGGCAATTTTCTGGAACTTGTAGATTTGTTGGCTAAATATGATGGGAATTTGGGAACCCACTTAGCGTAGGTACAACAAGCTGAAAGTTATTTTTTTCTTGTGCATACCCTGTCTGAAATCTCTGTGCACGCCACTGTATGCCTCACACATAAGTCGGTTATTACAAAAAACAAAATAGGATTGTATCATCTGTTTTGATGAAATTATCAATAAAATTTTGCTTATTATTGACAGAAAATAGTCTTGAGTACAATAATTCTTTGATTTACTTGCAGTAATAGATACAAAATGCTACTTACCGGTGAAAGGTTATGTTTGGTTGATTTCGTTCATTACGACTTTTACAGCCATTTAAATAACAATTCACCATCACTACACAACAAATATTACCCTTTGGAATATCAATAAATTCACAAATTACACAAAATAAGCGTTTCACAGTTTTTATCAACGAAAATCTTTTAACACCACAACTTGTTTGCCACCTATGACTAGTGATGGCAAACAACAAAAAACCGATACGCAAATAGAGATAGAAAAATTATGCTATGTCCTGCTCACACATATACATTTTGACATACATGTCATCTCACTTTCCCAATTATTATTATTTTAAGAGCATGTCTACCTCTATTCTCTGTCTACGTTTTGTCCATATTTGTTTTTGCCCTCGACCCATCTCTAGTCGTGTGTTAATTGTGGTATCACAATTAGAGAATGTATCAGGCGGTGTGCAGGATCGGTGGTTCACGTCGTCTGATTCCCAAATAAAACGGTTGCTGTGCTTTACTTTGCTTATATTGAAATAAAAAAAAATATTACATCGAGTTGCTTCTACAATTGTGAGCTATGACGACAAGACAAGACTCGAGACGCGAGGAGCGGCACACACCACGAAACGACATGCGACAGTGCTGCCGATCAACGATTATTGTTGTAGGAAGCGCGCACAGTTTTCACTAGAGGGCGACACTTTACCACTCACTAGGTGCACTGAATGTTCACTTAGTAGTTCACAACATGGCCGACAGATGGCGCGAACATGGCCCCGGCCTTGGAACCTGCGGCTTCCAACCTGGTATCGTAGTGATGTTACAAATCTTCGCCCATCGGTTGCAGTGGCAGCGGACATATCTTTGCCACAGCCCGACGAATGATGCCTGAAGCGGTGCGGATGTCGGCGACTCGAGTTACGCCGTCTCTTCCGGGATGAACACGTACAACTCGCCCCAGTTGCCAATGCAGGGGAGGCAGCTTGTCATCTTTAACCAGTACTAGGCTGCCTATATCAATGCTGTCTTTTTGGGTCTTCCATTTAGTACGTTTTTGGAGTTCAGAGATGTACTCCGTAGACCAGCGTCTCCAAAACTGCTGGCGAAGCTGTTCTATTCTCTCGTAGCGGGACAGCCTCAAAGTTGGCCGCTCAGTGAATTCTTCCGAAGATGGCGGTGCGGTCAACGGTCGGCCGATGAGGAAGTGGGCAGGGGTGAGAGGAGTGAGGTCAGAAGGATCAGAGGATAGAGGTGAAATTGGACGGGAGTTGAGGACGGCCTCGATTTGTGCCAAAGCTGTGCTAAACTCCTCGAAAGTTAGTCTCGCGTTACCTACTATACGCCGAAGATGATACTTGCACGAGCGTACCCCACTCTCCCACAAACCGCCAAAGTGGGGAGAATATGGAGGAATGAATCGAAATTCAACGTTATTATCCGTCGCGTAATTCGTAATATTCTCCGCTTCTCTCTTAAGGCGAGGTAGACCCTGCGAAGTAGGTATTTAACGCTACCAACCTACCCACGGAGCGAGCCGTGCGCTTACCTCGCCAGCGTGAACTTGCATGAACCCAAAATGTGTCACAGTATAGGTAAGCGTGTCGTGTAGGCAGTAGGTTAACTCATTGGAACGAAGTTCTTTGACGCGGCTTGGCAGAAATCGTCACTAACTAAAATGCGCGTTCGTACTTTCTTCTTTGAAATTCACACTTTCACACTCTCTCTCTCTCTCTCTCTCTCTCTCTCTCTCTCTCTCTCTCTCTCTCTCTCTATCAAGAGAGAAAAATTTCAAATTTTCCTTCATGGGTGTCGTTATCAAGGTTTTCGAGGGTGCTGAAACCGATAGTAAAGTCAAAATGAAAATCCAAGATGGCGGCTGTGAAAATTTTCAAGTTTTTCATCATGGGTGTCGTTTTCAAGGTTTTCGAGGGTGCTGAAACCGATAGTAAAGTCAAAATGAAAATTCAAGATGGCGGCTGTGAAAATTTTCAAGTTTTTCAACATGGGTGTCGTTTTCAAGGTTTTCGAGGGTGCTGAAACCGATAGTAAAGTCAAAATGAAAATCCAAGATGGCGGCTGTGAAAATTTTCAAGTTTTTCATCATGGGTGTCGTTTTCAAAGTTTTCGAGGGTGCTGAAACCGATAGTAAAGTCAAAATGAAAATTTAAGATGGCGGCTGTGAAAATTTTCAAGTTTTTCATCATGGGTGTCGTTTTCATGGTTTTCGCGGGTGCTAAAGCCGATAGTAAAGTCAAAATGAAAATACAAGATGGCGGCCGTGAAAATTTTCAAATTTTCCTTCATGGGTGTCCTTTTCAAGGTTTTCGAGGGTGCTAAAGCCGATAGTAAAGTCAAAATGAAAATTCAAGATGGCAGCTGTGAAAATTTTCAAGTTTTTCATCATGGGTGTCGTTTTCATGATTTTCGCGGGTGCTAAAGCCGATAGTAGTCAAAATGAAAATCCAGATGGCGGCTGCGGAAATTTTCAAATTTTTCGTCATGGGTGTAGTTTTTCTAGTTTTCGAGGATACTAAATACTAACCTAACCTGTTTTTGTATTAAATCATATTTGAGATCCCGGAATCCTCCCGGGATCCTTGTTACGTGATGACTCTTACATGATTTTAAATAAAAACAAAAGTTTTACAGCCACCATCTTGGATTTTCATTTTGACTTTATTATCAGTTTCAGCACCCGCGAAAACCATGAAAACGACACCCATGAAGAAAAACTTGAAAATTTTCACGGCCTCCATCATGGATTTTCATTTTGACTTTACTATCAGCTTCAGCACCTCCAAAAACCTTGAAAACGACACCCATGAAGGAAAATTTGAAAATTTTCACAGCCGCCATCTTGGATTTTCATTTTGACTTTATTATTGGCTTCAGCACCCTCTAAAACCATAAAAACGACACCCATGGTGAAAAACTTGAAAATTTTCACGGCCGCCATCTTGAATTTTCATTTAGACTTTACTATCGGCTTTAGCACCCGCGAAAACCATGAAAACGACACCCATGAAGGAAAATTTGAAAATTTTCACGGCCGCCATCTTGGATTTTCATTTTGACTTTACTATCGGCTTTAGCACCCTCGAAAACCTTGAAAACGACACCCATGAAGGAAAATTTGAAAATTTTCACGGCCGCCATCTTGGATTTTCATTTTGACTACTATCGGCTTTAGCACCCTCGAAAACCTTGAAAACGACACCCATGAAGGAAAATTTGAAAATTTTCATGGCCGCCATCTTGGATTTTCATTTTGACTTTACTATCGGCTTTAGCACCCTCGAAAACCTTGAAAACGACACCCATGAAGGAAAATTTGAAAATTTTCACGGCCGCCATCTTGGATTTTCATTTTGACTTTACTATCGGCTTTAGCACCCTCGAAAACCTTGAAAACAACACCCATGAAGGAAAAATTGGAAACTTTCACGGCCGCCATCTTGGATTTTCTTTTTGACCAAATTTACACTTTGAAAGTCGAGTCTTGACGATTTCTACCAGTTAACTCCTACCGCAAGCCGCGTTACAGAACTTCGTTCCTAAATAAGGGTTCCGTTATTCATTCGAACATACGAAACCCAAAAAAACATACTGACTTATTTACACTATGTCCTACGAATGAATTGTTCGATAAATTATCGGAACAGCCGTGCGCTAGCAAAACGGACATAGGTCTTACCTCGTCAAGGCCCGGCGGGCGACTGAATCGCCGTGCGCAAGCCGCTGTATTATATAGTATTTTATTATTAAATGAATTTAACTATTTTGCAAAATGTAACCACAAATTGTTCTTCTATTTGTTATGAACTTTTTACAGATATATTTTTTGGAAGTATTGCTTTCATAGGTTTCAAGCAAAATTAGAAAAACATCAAAAAAATCATCGATTAGACTCCTCTTCCGATTTTTTTTTTGATCGAGCGAAGTTTTCGATATCATGTTTTGAACCACAAAAAGTCAAAGTACATATAGTAAACTACAATATATTTTTTTTTTGCTTTAAACAATCGCTATTTCTTTGTTTATTTTTGAATCAAAGTGATGCAATATTTGGTATAGGTCGCCTTAAGAAACAAAGGAAATTCTTTTTCAACCCCAACAAAGTTTTTACCGTTATCAGAAAAGATAATATTCGGTTTACCACGTCTACTAATAAAGCGCTTTAAAGCTAAAACATAATCACTCGAAGAGACTAGTAACAAGTTCCAAATGCATAGCCCGTGTCGTGAAACAAACAAATAAACAAATGTAGGCTTTGGTTAACTGAGCTCCTCTGCCTTTACGATTTAAGATATAAACTGGCCCCGCGTAATCTACGCCTGTACGAATAAATGGGAAGCCAGGCTCTAAGCGATCAGCTGGTAAGTTACCCATGATAGGTGTCAGTGTCTTACCTTTCATACGCGTACACTTTACGCACCCATGCACAGTTTTTCTGGCTAAGTTTCTACCGTTTAATGGCCACCAACATTCACGCAAAGAAGCTAAAAGCAGTTGAGGACCCGCATGTAATAATCGTAAATGCTCATATCTAAATAAAAGAACAGTGAAAGGATGTTTGCCACACAATAAAACTGGATGTTTTTATTGTAGTTAAAATTAGACGAATAACTCAATCTTCCACAGACTCTAATTATTTTATCCGTATCAATAAAAACATTCAAACTTGAAACTTGACTATACTGTTTACAACTACGCCTTAAAGGAATATTATTAACTAAATTATTATAAACGTCTGGAAATGATTTACTCTGAGCTAATCTAATTAGCAGTTTCTGAGCGGCATTGCATTCGCTCACTGATAAGGAACCGGTTCGACGGCTGTCCTTATCGATCTCCTTTACGCGTACGTTATGTATAAATCTAAGTATATATGCAACTATTCGTTTAAGTTTAGAAAGTGAACTGTATTTTTCGAAATCAATTAAATCTCCGTAATCTGTAGTTAATAAACATGTTTGTTTACATTTTAACTCCGGAAAATTTTGAATATCCGTAATATCGCATCTGTTATCGTAATTATCTAAGTTACGTAAATATGGAGGACTGTTCCACCACAAATCGCAATCTTTTAATAAATCTAAATTACAACCCCGCGACAACAAATCAGCTGGGTTGTCCTTACTACCTACGTGTAACCATACGGAATCGCCCGTGAGGTCATTGACCTCGCTCACTCGATTCTGGACGAATGTTTTGAGTAAATGTGGTGACATTTTAAGCCAACCCATGACTATCGTACTATCAGTCCAAAAGTATACTTTACTAAATTCTAATCGCAAAGAATCAACTATTTTCTTATACAATTTAGCTCCAATTAATGTGCCACAAAGTTCCAAACGCGGAATACTAATCGACTTTAAAGGTGCAACCTTACTTTTGGCACACAGCAAACGCACTGTTACATCGGAGTTATCACTATAGGTACGTATATACGCGCACGCACCGTACGCGTCTTGCGATGCGTCGGAAAAAATATGAAGTTCGGTATACTGAGCATACGCTCCCCGAACGTGACGAACAATACGAATATCTTTCAAATATCTTAATGTTTCAACAAAATTCTGCCAAATCTTAACAATATCTAGAGGTACAGGAGTATCCCAATCGATCTTACTTAACCATAGTTTTTGTAATAATCATTTTGGAATAATAACTACCGGAGAAAGAAGACCTAACGGATCATAAATCTGTGATAAAATAGATAACATTACGCGTTTATTTAATTTTGAATAATTACTATCGATATTCGTTACGAAATAAAGTTCATCACTAGTGTTGTGCCAACCTAATCCGAGTGTTTTCGTTTGAGAATGTTCACCGATAAAATGTTTCACTGACTCGCACTGATAAGTGTCTGAATTGAAAGTCCACTTGCGCAAAGGAAAACAACCAGACTGTAAGACTTCTGAAGTCTTCTGACACATTTTTATTAACTGGTGATGATCATCATCACCGGTTATTAGATCGTCTACGAACGTGTCTTCGGTGATAACCCGTGCAATAGCTTTATCTTCGCATTCTAACGCTAACTGTCTGATACAACGCATGTAATACTTAAATGCGGAGCGGATGCAGTTCCGTACGTCACCGTATTAAGCTGATACGTGTCTAAAGGTTCCGTAGGACTTTCGCGCCACAATATTAACTGTAAGGATCTTTGATCAGGCTGTATAAGTACGTTCCTAAAACATTTCTCCACATCGGCACACGCGACGTACTTATACTGCCTGAAACGCAATAAGATAGAAAGGATATCATTTTGTAACGCGGGTCCCGTATACTGAATATCGTTTAATGATTTGTTTGAGCTAGTCACCGCACTAGCGTCAAATACAACGCGTAACTTGGTGGTCGTACTACTCTCTTTAACGACCCCGTGGTGTGGTAAATAATAATTAGGGTGACCACAAGCACTAATTTTTGTCATGTGACCTAACTCATTATACTCTCGCATAAAGTCACTATACATACGTTTAAATTCAGGTAAACGTTCAAGTTTACGTTCCAAGTTAAGAAACCGTTTCTTCGCGAGCGTATAAGAATCACCCAGCGTGTCTGTGGACTCACGCAGCGGTATTCGAACCGAGAACCTACCATTATCTTCGCGTAAATACGTGTTGGTAAACAATTCCTCACATCTCCGTTCGTCCTCAGTAAGAACTGAACGAGGCGATGTAGGTATACTCTCGAGTTCCCAAAATAATCTAAGTTGCTTATCAATATCTTGGCTAAAGTTACACTGAACATGAGTTGCCTGAGTGTCCCTTGCGAACAAAGGACCAGACAACAACCAACCTAATTTTTAATTTTGTAGGTATGGGCCACTCGGTAAACGTAATTTGTCATTATTTAAAAGGTCCCAAAAGATATCTGCACCTATTAGCAAATCAATATCCGAACTAATATTAAATGTAGGATCTGCAAGTTGTACATTATCGGGAATACGTATATAACCTGATTCGATATTTATCGTGGGCAAACTGGCTGTTATGCATGGCAAGATAATACAACGAATCTTGGTAGAATAATCGTTTACTTTTGATCGCATAGAAATATCGCATGAATGACACGACTGTGTGACATACTGTCCCACACCCGAGATATGTACCGTCGACCCTAAATAAGTCGCGTTTATTCGTTTAGACAATTTCTCCGTAATAAAACAGTTCTGGCTTCCGCTATCTAAAAGCGCGCGAGCTGTATGAAACACGTTATTATTATCAGCTACTTCCACCAACGCCGTGGAAAGTAACACCGTGTGTATTAACTTAAAATTATTCGTAGCTTTGTCACATACGACAATTTCATTCGAATCGGGTAATGAATGTAACGCAGTTGCGTTCTGTGTGTGCGTAGTGCTCGCCTCTCCGCGCGACTCGTTACGCACACACGCATGATTTACGCTATTATCGAAATGTAATAAACTATTATGTTTTCCCTGGCACTGCCTGCACGGACCAAATACGCAATCGTCAATAATATGTCCCGCTCGTAAACAATTTCGACACAATTTCTTTTCATTTACGAACTTCGACCTATCACTTACCGACATGTTTAAAAAACCTATACACGTATAGAGGGCATGACCTTGACTACGCAATACACAATTTGGCAAATCTTTTTTAAAATTATTACGATTAAATTTACCTTTCGTAGACGCATAACTATGAATACGATTTGAACTGTTTGAACTACGTTTTTGCTCATTGTGATATTTGTTATCACGCTTATCACTAGTTTGTGGTATTTCTTTCGGCTTACTATGATTCGCGTTTATCATGTCGACATAGTATAAAGAGAGGAAGTACGTTATCTTCATACAAACGCACCGCGCGCGGCTTGTATGTGTGCGCCAAAGTATCTATGCGTCGCCGCACGCACACGTAAACAAATCTCGGCCCGTTTCGCAGCGCGCCAGTCGGGGCTAACATCGTACGAGGTTCGCGCGTCACGGCTTTTCGGCACCGCTAAATGAATGAAAAATGTGTGATAATCGCAGGAGAACGTATTGCTGTGTGTTTGGGTGTCTTAATAATTCATCGATTCCAGAATTGTCTCTGTTCAAATTACCTATTGAACAGGAAAGAAGTCACTTTTTCTAGCATATCATTTTTACTTGATGATGAGATACCTACTTACTTATTTTTTGTTGTATTAGTTTTCTATCAGACAGAGGAAGTAGGTAGGCCTACATTCCCACTAGAATGTACTAGGTACTTTTGATCTGTCAATTGATTTGCCGCTATTGCTTTGTTTATGTTTAGTCATGCCGATTTCTCAGTACCTATTGTAGGTATAGTAACTAAGTACCTACTTAGTTATAAAATCGTACTTAAATAATAAGTAATTGACTAATTGTGAATCAGATAAATAGAGTAAAGTTCGAATCACCTACCGTTTACTCGTGCTCATCACCGCCCCGCGCCGCCCGTCGCTCTTTCTTTCATCGTGAAAGGTTTCATCATCGTTTAGGTACCCAGACAATACAAGTAAAAAATACAACTTCCCGACCCTTGCCAATTTATTGGCACTGAATTAAAATTTAACTAAAAGTAACAACCCTGAGACAGTAGGCAATTATATCGCGGATTGTGCTGGAGATAGCCTACTTCCTCTCTTTATACTATGATGTCGAGCATGTCTGCACGGTTCCTAAGGAAAGAGAGTAAATCCTCTAACTTGACTTTGTTCTTAACGCCTAAAGACATCGCGCCTTTGTGGTTCTCCCACTCGCGTTCCGTGGACGCATCGAGCTTAGTTACGATAAGATAAATAATAAGTGTATCCCATTTCTCCGTGGGTTCGTCTAACGAATTAAGAGCTCGTAAATTACGCAGGACAGTATCAATCAATTTCCTAATCTGCGTAGCGGATTCCGATTTCAAGGTCGCACTATTAAATAACGCCTTGACGTGGTTATTAACCAATAATCTATCGTTGTGAAACCGATTTTCCAATAGCTCCCATGCATGAATGTAGTTAGCCGGACTAAATTCTAAGGCACTGATCACCTGCAGGGCACTACCAGTAAGCGCTGACCTTAGATAATGAAACTTCTGTATCTTGTCTAAGTCTGAACGTTTATGAATCATAGTAATGTAAGAATGTTTAAACTCGAGCCAATTGTCGTACGCTCCGTCAAAAATGGGCAATTTAATCTCCGGTAATTTAATGTTTATACCCGTAGGTTTACGAAACGAATTATCATCCGGAGTCCTGCTACTAGTCTCCGCGCTATGAATAATAAAACAATTGGCACTGGCCATTGCCGTAAAATAAACTGACTCTAATGATTCTACATACTCTAAATTAGCTTCCAATTCCGTATCTGACAAAAGTGATTCGAGTTCGCTCTCGATTACGTTAAATTTTGAAAACAACTCACTAATGGCTTGTATTCTGACTTTAAATTCTTTTATTTGCAAATGCGTCAAAATGGCGCCGCAGAAAGAATCCACGAATTTTTTAAATTGTGTAATTCGGCCTTTTATGTTTCCTCTTTGTTTCCTAAGATCAGAAACTCTCTGGTCGGTAGTTTTATCAGGCATATTGACGGTTTACGAATAAAACGTTATGAAAATGTGTAGGTACTCACGTGCAAGCGTCCAGCGCACGGGCGAAGCGCCGCGCCGCGCAACGATTTTGAATTCGAATAGGAAAAACAGTCACGTACTCACGTACGTAAAGCACAGCTTTAGTACTCACGAAATTAGGAATTGGATTAGACGGGAACACAGACCAAACCGTTGCCTATTTCTCTCGTAAATTTCTCTCGAAAACTTTTTCTTGTAAAAAGTATGGCGGCGGCTGGCCCAACTCGGCGTCTCTCGTATATTTCTTCGTATGTGGTGATCCGGCTCTGCTCGAGGACCAATTATGTGCAGGATCGGTGGTTCACGTCGTCTGATACTCTGATTCCCAAATAAAACGGTTGCTGTGCTTACTTTGTGTACGAGCAAACCCGTACAATATTAGTTGTTTAAGTTTTATGCTGACATCGACGCGCAGCGAATGAATAAAACGCATACATTTGTGTAATCGTAGAGTAGTTGCATATCATCGGTACAAAGACTCATTCGCCGCGGGTCGATCATTTACCAGTTTTCGGGCATTATACAAATCTATCAAAAAGCAGTTTATCATTTAAATGTACCCTAACCCGTACATTTTATGGTCCTTCGAGCCGGATCACGCGTGTGTAGCTTACAGTGTAGCAAACAAGTACTGTTAAGTGGTTCACAAGTGACATCCAACAAACTAGCAGTGAAGGTGTTTGTACTGCCAGCAATAGTGCAGTACATATCAGCAGCAACAGCAATCAGCAGGGTTCAACAGGAATCCACACTTCGTGAGCAACATAGCTCACCCACTTGGACAATCAAGTAAGATCGTTCCATTTCTATCATTTCTATCAGCATGTCTTCAATGGAGGAAATTCTTGCCCGTCAACAACAACTACTCCATCAGATAGAGCAAGTTTACACCAACTTTAAAAAGGATGACTCCGATCGCAAAACCTCGGACTACATACGCCGAAGGTTAGAGAATTTGGATGCATGCTGGCAAGAGTTTCAATCGAATCATCTGAAATTGTGTAGCATCGAATATGCCCGGTCGCATACTTACTTCACTTCTATGGAATTTGACACGGTGAAGGAGAGGTATGAAAAAATCAAAGCAGCAATTCAAAATTATCAACCAACAGAGGAAAGGCCATCAACGCCGCTTCTAAAGCCTGCAACTCCTCTAGCTTCCTCAAGTACCATACAGCAAACTTTAAAGTCTCAGGGATCGAACAGCAAGACCGATGAGATGATAAAGAAACAAATGAGTAACTTTAAGGCCTTTGAACACACTGTTTCAAGCATCGACATGGATAACGTAGCGGAAAAATGGGAATTCGACCATCTGTTGAGCATGGTAATGTCTCGCTGGGCGAAAATAGACACTCAGAACTGGGAATTAGACAGTGAGCTGGGAGACCGAAATAAAGAGTATTTTAATATGTACTATTGAAGACAAAAGTGCATGGAGAGCCTAAGGTCGACTTTTGACTGAGGTTTTGCATTACGTTTCATGACTTTCATGAGACGACTAGATGGCGCTGTTCAAACATGAAAATAACACCGCAAAGCTTAAAAACCTTATTATGCAGAGGCACATAATAAGGTTTTTAATACCTAAAATAATTACTAAGAAATAATAATATATTTATATTCAAATAAACATAAATTATTTTATTTTCTTATTTCCGAGTACTTAATACAGCGCCATCTAAACCAAACCAAATAAACCAATTGGTATATTAGTTAATTCGACTACAGATGGCGTAGATCATAAATAATAAAAATCCCTACATTCACAAACTAGCTCTCATTTTCGCATTCTACAATAAGTAGATCGTAGCTCAGGTGGATAAGCATGACAGAATAACAAAGCTCGTTTCACAGGGCACTGGTTCGAAACCCAGTTCACAGTCGGTTTTTTTAAATTTTATTATTATATAATGTAATTTATATTCTATTTTTTATATTTTTAAACGTTTTTTATTTTATTTTTTGTTATAAATAATATAAGATGTATAAATGAATAAAGGCATAATATACAAGTATACATATACTACTCTACTATATATAACATTGTATAAATAAATATATATAAATTACTTTCGTAATTGGTGGTAAGTATTAGTATTATTAGTAAGAAACATTTATGTAAGAAGATTTAGATATATTTTTCTTACAGATTAAGATTTACTAAGTTTAGTTCTCGTAAAGGATAAGAAATTAAACTATTTTAGTGATATTATACATTAAGACATTTAATTCTCAAAGAAGAATACAATTTATTTCTTTCTTTCTTATACAGTGTATAACCTAACCTAACAGTTTTACACCCAATTGACAATTATTTAATTCACTTGTTATGAGAAATACAAGTAAAATTTATAACTGAATAACTCTATTACAAAATGGAAGACATTAACAAAGTAAAACTGTATAATAGATGTTATAAGTATTCTAAATCAAAACTGTGTTGTGCTATTCTTATAGTATTTAGTTTTATTTACATAATGTTATAATACCTTACACTATATATGCAACCTTAGTTCTGTAAATATTTTACCTACTCACAAATTATAAAAAAAATACGTTTTGCATAATTATGGTTAGTGGTATTGACTATAATGATTGATTTGTGCATTATGTTATGACTAAGGTTCACAGCTTAAGTATTCGTTCCAGAACGAGGAAGAAATTGAAGCTAAACCTCAAATCAATAACAATTGTAAGACCGGGTTATAGCTGTCATTTTGGGACCAATTTGTTTATAATAATAAATAAATAATTAATTATATTAGAAAGGAATCTATATTTATATTGTTTTTATTTTAATTTCTTATATTATATAAGAAATCAAAATCATTAGTGTAAAAACATTTTGTTGTTATAAAGTAGTGAATAAATTTATCCCACTTACACTAAGTTTGATCACTGTAATTTATCAAATAAATTATAGCTACCCCGGTCTTTGTTATTACTCAATCCAATAGTCAACACTTTATATTATTTTTTTAATATTTCGTGTGTCCGCCATTTTGATCGATTACAGCTTGCAACCGCGAACCCATGGAGTTTATTAATTTTTCACATAAATTTAGACCCCGTATAGAATCCCATACCTGCATGCAGTGAGTACTCAGTACTTCCTTAGTCCTTTCGTTCCTATTGTCCCACCTTTGAACCATAACGCCCCATAAATTTTCAATGGGGTTTAAATCTGGCGATCTCGCAGGCCAAGGAATAATCTGTATATCCGATTGCTGGCTAAACCACTCTTGCACAATTATGGAACGGTGTATAGGACAATTGTCCTGCACGAACGTTATCACTGGCATGTCTTCTACAGGAAAAACATTCCGTACGGTGGGCAACATGACGTCATTCAGCACATCTATGTAGTTTACACTGTTTGCACGACTGGGTATTACAGTAAGTTCTCCTGGTCCTGCAGCACTCATCCATCCCCAAATGTTCACTGTTATACGACCGGATTCAGAGTTAGGCACAACGTGATCACTATCATAACGCGTATTATTCCTACGCCACAACCTAACTCGCCCATGCTGGCTAGACTTGAAAGTCTTTTCATCACTGAAGATGACTCCGTTGCTCCAGTCGAAATTTCTGTATTTCAAAGCGAACTCCAATCGTGCTCTTTTATTAGCTTCGGTTAGCAATGGCTTAATAGCATGTCGACGATAATGCAGACCTTCACTATGAAGAGCACGATACACCGTCCGCAAAGATGTATCAAACAACTCTGCGTAATATCTTGTTGGTGTAAAGCCATTTTCCTCATAACCTTGCACCATAAGTTGACGCTGGTCTGAGTCAATATGGCGTCTTCTGCCAGATCTACTACGGTGTTCCAACGAACCCTCTTCTTGAAACCGCTTTATCCATAAAGTGACAGTCTTTACCTATAAGGGAAATATATTATTTATTATTTTCGTGTATCGATAACCATGGATAATAAAATAAATAACGAACAGTGATTTTAAAACATTACTTACGTTTAAGCCAGTTTCTCTCGAAATTTCAGAATAATTTAAGCCTTGATTATGCAATGCTATTATTTGGGCCCTCGTAGCCATATCAATATTTGAACGCGAACTCATGATAAAAATAAATATTAAAAACTTGTAAACGCAATCGTAACTGAACTCACTCATAGATAGTAAAGAACATTATGATTGAACAAAAAGATTTAATTTTTACACAGTCAATATTAAACTACCCTCAATTCTTTTGAGATTTATGATACGGGTTAAAGTCACTTAACAACTTCAATATAATAAAGAGAAGGATAATTTCAACTCAATGCGTAATGACGCAATGGTCCAGTGGCTAATGGTATCGGTAAATTTTATGCCACCGAGTTCGAATCCTACTTATTACGTGCTTTGCTTTATATGGTTTGTAATGTCGTAGGAGAATTTGTGTTAAAATTGAGTAATATTGTAACTAGCAAAAAACAAGATAATGTTCTTGTATATTTTCCAATCCAACTACTATACTAGCGCCATCTATGTCATCCAAGACATATTATTAAGGCGATGAAACCCTGTACAAACGATTTTGGTTTGGAACTCTCCATGCACTTCTGTCTTCATGTGTACATCAAATACGAAAGCACATACAACAATGCTATCAAAGCAATTAATAAGAAAATGTCGTCCACCTCACATAGAGAGCATACTACACCTAAAATAGAAATACCTACATTCAACGGTAATTACAATCAGTGGACGTCGTTTAAGGACCTCTTCACAGAAGCCGTCCACACCAATCCATCCTTATCTGGGGCTCAGAAGATGCAGTTCCTCAAATCAAAAGTTAGAGGCGAAGCCGAGCGTCTCATGCAACATCTGCCAATCAGCTCGGACAACTACATCATAAGCTGGGACATCTTGAGACACCGATATGACAACAAAAGGATGATATTCACGTCTCATATTAGCATTTTATTAAACATGCCTATTGCACAGCAAGCATCAATAAATCACATCAAAAGAATCCATGATACTGCAATAGAAACAATGAACGCCATACAGAATCTCGGCGTGGACGTAACGTCGTGGGACCCATTGATTGTGCACATCCTGTGTCAAAAATTGGATTCGGACACATTCAACGAATACAACAAAGCTATCAAACAACCTCGAGAATTACTCGAGTTGAAGGAATTTCTAGCCTTTCTAGAGGGGAAGTTCACCAGCATGGAAGCAAGTAGAAGAAAACAGGAGACCAATCAGCAAAGACCCCTTTCTTCTAATATCAATAAATCATCAGAAGCAAAACATTATCATTACAAACAGTCATATTCAAGCAACAAGGTTACTTCGCAATCACCTAGTTACCGGAAATTGCAAAATCGACCAAACTGTCCAGTGTGCAATGACGCACATGCTATATTTTATTGCAAACAATTTGCTGACTTTTCCCCGATGAAGAAAAAACAATATGTTACTAACTTGAATTATTGTCAAAACTGCTTATATGATCATAAAGGAAAAAAATGCTTATCCGAAAAGCGTTGCGTCGAATGCAAAGGATTTCACAACACGCTGCTTCATGAATCGTATGCAAAGGAATTATCAAAACAAGTAGGTAACTCGACGCCTCTTACACAGCAAGACAACACCCGTTGTAATCAGGAACGTGTAAATCAAGGCCACGCGCACGTGACACAACAAAATATGATGCAAGAAACTCTACTTTCAACTGCACTACTCAAGGTACAGAAAGTAGATGGGACATATCTGATTCTGAGGGCTCTCATTGATCAGGGCTCACAAATGTCTCTCATCACTGAGAACGCTGCTCAGCAATTAGGATTAAATCGATCCAGGTGTGATGGCATAATCACAGGCATAGGGCAAACAGAAAGCAGTTGCAAAGGAGTCATGAACCTGAATTGTATGTCAACATCAAGAGTCAAACAATATCAATTTAATATCGATGTTTACATCATGAATCATCTAACAAAATATTTACCATCGTACTCATTCCCAAAAATAGAATGCCCATTTCTGAAAAAGTTAGAATTAGCAGACCCTGAGTACAACATCAGCCGACCCATAGACATTTTATTGGGTGCGGACGTCTATGCAAATATTATATTAACAGGAATGTGCAGATTAAGCGAATCACTTCCACTTGTTCAAGAAACTCGTCTTGGTTGGATATTATGTGGAAATATCAAAACTCACCTAACATGCAACGTCGTGCAACTTGATTTAGATAAATTTCAACAATTCTGGGAAATAGAAGATGTTACAGATGAAAAATCACTGTCATCAGAAGACCAGGAGTGTATTCAATACTATAAAGCAACAACGAATCGGTTGGACGACGGAAAATACCAAGTGAGACTACCATTTATACCAAAATTTGAGGAGAAATTGGGGCAGTCCAAAAACAAGGCTGTTGCTCAATTCATTAATTTAGAAAAGAAATTGCATAAAAACAATTCTTTATTCGACGCATATAAATCATTCATTACCGAATATAAAAACTTAGGTCACATGAAACCTTCACCTCGCAATCAGACACCGGAATGTTTTTTACCGCATCATTGCGTTTTGCGCGAAGATAGTGCAACGACTGCATTGAGAGTTGTTTACAATGCTTCAGCGAAAACTTCTACAAATAAAAGTTTAAACGATTTAATGTATACGGGGCCCAATTTACAGCAAGACCTTCAGTCTTTAATCATTAAATGGAGACAATATCAGTACGCATTCACGGCTGATATAGAAAAGATGTTTAGGCAGATTTGGGTACACCCAGAAGATCAACCATTACAAAAAATTGTGTGGAGAGACAATCCTTCGCAAAAATTACAAGAATATCAATTGACAACCGTGACATACGGCACGAAAGCTGCACCATTTCTTGCAATGATGACATTGAGACAATTAGCGGCTGATGAACAGGATAAATTTCCAGCAGCCGCCAAGGTCATCGAAGAATCATTCTATATGGATGATCTAGTTCATGGAGCCTGCTCCCTATCAACAGCACAACAGTTGCAGCATGATTTGATAAATCTGTTGAAGTCAGGGGGTTTCCACTTAAGAAAGTGGACATCAAACGACAGTCGTCTACTGCAATTAGAAAATCAAGATTATTACAAACAAGAAAGCAAGAGTTTTAATCATGCAGGATTAACCAAGACATTGGGACTTCGTTGGAACCCTACAGACGATAACTTCACATTTGTATCAAAAATTGAATCATCAAGTACTAAAATCACTAAAAGAATCATACTATCAGACATGTCAAAAATATTTGACCCATTAGGGTGGATTGTGCCAGTAACAACAAAATTGAAAATTTTATTTCAAAAAACATGGTTATCCAACCTTCAGTGGGATGAAGAGGTACCAAATAAAATCAGCAATCAATGGATTAAAATCAAGGAAGAATTAGAAAATATCAATCAATTCAAAATACCTAGATGGTACGGTACGGAAACAGCAAGCAGCATCGAGTTACACGGCTTCTGTGACTCATCAACAAAAGCGTATGCCTGCGTAATTTACTGCAGAGTACGAAGTAGCAATCAATCAATAATATTAGTAGCAGCTAAATCAAAATTAGTTCCTACGAAAAAGCAGATATCACTACCCCGATTGGAGTTATGTGGAGCACTGTTGCTGGCCAAACTCATGACCAAAGTCAAGCAGTGTCTAGCAGGTTATGATCTAAACATATTTGGTTGGAGTGACTCTACTGCCGTATTGGGATGGCTTCAAGGAAACCCAAACCGATGGAAAACGTTCGTAGCAAATAGAACAATACAAATAACAGATATCATCAAACCACAAGCTTGGCGATATGTAAAATCAAACGACAATCCCGCTGACTGTGCAAGCAGAGGACTCACAGTGGCTCAATTGAATGACTGGCGTTTGTGGTGGCAAGGACCAACATGGTTACAATCTTTTGATGCAACGAAAGATGATCAAACAATTTACACCACAAACGAAGAAATAAAGAAGCAAGATGTTCATGTTGTTACAAAGCAGGAATCAAGTATCATAACAGACCTGTTAAACAAACATCAATCAATCAGCAAAATTGCACGTATTCTAGCATTAGTGATGAGGATTAAGATGTACAAAAGAAAAGCAAAAAATCTCTATCTATCATTATCAGAAATCAGTCAAGCAAAGCAAAAAATTATCAAGCAAGTACAGCAAGAAGAGTTTGCAAATGAAATAAGAGATTTAAAACAAGAAGGAAAGCTAACTTCAAAGAGCAAATTGTTAAAATTAAACCCTTTCCTGGACGAGAATGATATCTTAAGAGTCGGGGGGAGACTAAAAAAGGCACATATCAGCCATGACATGCAGCACCATATTATTCTACCGCACAGTGGACGTCTCACGGAATTAATAATAGCGGACGCACATCAAACCATGTTACATGCCGGAGCCAGACTGACATTAGGTTTTATCAGACAAAAATACTGGATTCTAGGAGGTAACGTCGCTACGAAGAGGCAGCTTCGTCGGTGCGTAACATGCAAAAAACAAAATCCACACTGTCAACAGCAAATTATGGGGCAGTTACCGGAGGCCAGAAGTAATCCATCCCGTCCTTTTACACACACTGGCGTAGATTTTACCGGCCACATTTACGTCAAAGCAAGCAAAGGACGAGGCATCAAGAGCACTAAAGGATATGTGGCTGTCTTTGTGTGTATGGCCACAAAAGCAGTACACTTGGAATTAGTTGGTGATTTAAGCACAACTTCATTCATCGCAGCATTAAGGAGAATGGCGGCTCGCAGAGGGACGCCTAGTCACATCTACAGCGATAATGGTCGCAACTTTGTCGGTGCTAACAAAGTACTACAACAGGAATATCAAGCACTAATTAACATCATGCAAGATGAAAATCTAAAAGCAGAAGTTTTAGATATGGAAATCGAGTGGAGCTTTAATGCGCCATCATGGCCATCAGCAGGTGGCCTCTGGGAAGCTGCAGTTAAAAGCTTCAAATACCATTTTAAGAGGGTTATTGGTGACCAGATTCTTACATTTGAAGAGCTATATACGGTGCTTACACAGATTGAAGCTTGTCTCAACACGAGGCCATTATGTGCTATATCAGAAGATCCAGACGATGTTGATTTTTTAACGCCTGCTCACTTTCTAACAAATGGATCAAAGGTTACCATACAAGAGACAGAAACAGATTTAAGAACCCGATGGCAGTTGACACAAAAAATTGTACAAGATCTCTGGAAAAGATGGAGGAAGGAGTACCTAGTACAAATTACAGAAAGAAGTAAGTGGCGACAAACTAAAAGCGACCTCAATGTTGATGACGTTGTCATGATACATGATGATCATCTTCCGCCGGGAAAATGGCTGATGGGCAGAATCATCAAACAACATCCCGGTTCCGACGGTAATGTTCGCGTGGTTACAGTAAAAACCAAAAACGGAACACTAAAACGTCCTATCACAAAATTATCAAAACTCCCAATTAACAATGAATCCTCGCAAACCAAGAAAGCAAATACAAACAGTCGGAAACAAGGAAAAGGGGCACTCGTTACAATATAGCGTCAGTATTTGCAGCAATCATGTTATTTTTTAATATCATAACAACTTCCCAATGCGCATTTAACGTCACACAATTCAGAAATAATCAACATATTTATTTCGATAAATTTACAAATATGCAGATCATACGCGACGAATGGAAAATCATCATATACTACGATTTAGAACCTTATTGGGAAGGAATTACCGCACTTAACAAAAGCATTATGTCCCTGGAACAAACATGTAGCACAATCCAACAACAAACGCATTGTGATATAATATTATTGCAGTTACGTCACGGGTACAACGAACTCGATTACAATAATCATATGATACTCAGTCAGCATTTTGCAAAGCAAGTGAACAGGTGGCGGCGAGGTCTTATCGACGGTGTCGGTTACATAGCAAACGGCCTGTTCGGTGTATTGGACGCTCGATTCGCAGAACAATACGAGAAAGATATCACTCTTCTACGCAAAAATCAAAAGCATATTGTATCATTTTGGCAAAATCAAACTTCGGTCATAGAAGCAGAATTTAGTCTCTTAAAGAGGACGGAGGCTACAATGCACAAACAGCATAAAATGATTCATCAGCAGTTTGCAAAAATCGGAAATACATTGGAACTATTAAAGGCTGAAACTCAAAACAATTCGAGAGCAAATGAGGTTTCTATGGGCGCTATAGTCGCAAGCAATCTATTACGCGACTTGAAAGATCTACAGAACGCTTTAGTAGATACAATAACAGACATATATCATGGTCGAGTTAATCCACATTTAATAACAGCGGAACAACTACTAAATCAACTCAGTACTATAGCTAGTCATTTGTCTAATGACGTCACCTTACCTGTAGAAAACATTCACACAGATCTTGCACAACTGTTTAAACTTCAACGGGTCAAAGCAAGAATGCTTAAGAATTATTCAATATTTGAAGTACAAATACCTTTGATCAGCAGGGACTCCTATGAAATATTCAAACTTATACCAATTCCTACAAAGAAAGCCAACAACACCATGTTATCAATTAAACCAGTGGCGGATCTCATAGCTGTGACCATGAAGAAGGATGCATACATTATCATGACACAAAATATCATAGATTCTTGTCTAGTGACAAACGTACACTTGTGTTATATTCATTCTCCTATTTACAAACTTAGCAGAGATAAAGATTTCTGCCAATCAAAGGCATCTGCATGTGAAGTAGATGTCGGTCCCTGTAAAAATCTTTGGATGGAAAGCCATTCTATCAACAATTACATCTACTTTTGCTGCGGTCAATGTAACCTACGAACAGTATGTGGAAATCAAGTTACCGCGCATCAGCTGATTCACGCAGGACTCATAACTATAGATTACGGCTGCATAATCAAAACAGACAATTTTGAACTAATTGCGCATCAACAAAAAAAGAGCGATGTTAGTATTCGGGCCAACATATACTCATCAGTCATTGCATCCATAAACCACGTAATAAACGTGTCGATTCCTCAAGATGTCTTGAATGATTCCAGCATAGAGAGCGATTGAGAGCTTCAAACGATTGCAAACAAAATCAGAATCATGAAAGAGAACGGCTTGTTACTTGACAGTCTGTCATCTCATGACATTCATCATTACACCGCGATCTACTGTATGATCGGTGTGGTAGCAGCAGTTCTCGGAGTGTTCGCGTGGAGGCGCGTGCGCTGGCGCTGCGCCACCCTGCAGGCGCCTGCGCCGGCGACGCCCGCAGCAGTGGGCGCGCCTGGCGGTGCCTCCTGCCCGGCCACGCAACGTGCGTGTGTTGGAGATAGTGTAGTGTATCAGTGCGAAAGTGAAAGGGCGAAGGTGGCAACAAGTGCACGAGTGTTAGACAAAGCCACCTCCCCTATGTTAAGTTCTTATACAACCATTTCAAATTTGTGATCAGTGTGTTAACGGTAGAGACACTAAGAAATTAGATTAATATCAATAATTCTTAATTGTTTCTTCTCACTTACTGTCTTCATCTTCCCTCGGGGAGCATGTACGAGCAAACCCGTACAATATTAGTTGTTTAAGTTTTATGCTGACATCGACGCGCAGCGAATTAATAAAACGCATACATTTGTGTAATCGTAGAGTAGTTGCATATCATCGGTACAAAGACTCATTCGCCGCGGGTCGATCATTTACCAGTTTTCGGGCATTATACAAATCTATCAAAAAACAGTTTATCATTTAAATGTACCCTAACCCGTACACTTTGCTTTTATTGAAATAAAAAAAATATTACATCGAGTTGCTTCTACAATTGCGAGCGATGACGACAAGACTCGAGACGCGAGGGGCGGGGGCACACACCACGAAACGACATGCGACAGTGCTGCCGATCAACGATTATTGTTGTAGGAAGCGCGCACAGTTTTCACTAGAGGGCGACACTTTACACTAGGTGCACTGAATGTTCACTTAGTAGTTCACAACATGGCCGACAGATGGCGCGAACAGGCGGCATGTAATATGATCATCATAATTACCCTCTGATGTGACTGTTCTTTTAACAGAGTGGTTAACTTTTGAGGTAAGTTCTAATCCCTATAAACAATATTTACGAGAGGTACCTATTAAGTATTTACTCAATATTCTTACGCAGTGGTCAAATCTTAGACTAATATGTACTTACTTTACCTTTACAGTTGTCACCTCATGGCGTCGTCTGTGGTGCCTGCTATGACAATTTATCAAGATGCCTTGCAACCAATTCAAGGGAAAGACAACTTGGTCATGACAATGTTTGTTATGGCTGTGGTAGATCAGTCACTCGTGCAAGAAGACACGACATTCCGGAATTGAGCCCTCTTGCTTTAGTTGTATCATCATGGCATCACCATGTAAGTAATTTATTTTTAGTATTTATTAACATTCACTGTCTACAAAGTTAATAACACCGTGAAACTTATGTGGGATCAATGTAATGGGAAATGCAAAATAATTATAGTATAATATTGATTTTATACACTACTTTACACTTTGAAAAGAAATGAGGAATTAATTCGTAGACTATAATAATAAGATTTACATAGTTAAATAATATAAGGACAAGCTTTTGCTGGTCTATTGAGTAGACAATATGGTAAAGGTTTATATTTTTTCAGGTCAGAGCAGCCAACTTTTTATGTCATGGTTGTTACGTGAGAGCTAACCGAGAAGTGATACGAAGAAACATTGTTGATGCTGTCCGTTTTGACTCCATAGAAGGAAATCAAGCTGTTCAAGAAAATCAAGTACCAATTCCTCCACCACTACCTCCTGGCCCAGCTGTAAGAAATGATCCAGATATCTCATCAATCGCTCTGCCTAATTATAGAAGGTGTGCTAATACATCTAGGCGATGTATTTTTGATGGAAATCATCATTGCTGTTGAACAATAAGCTGTATGTGCCTCGAAGTGCCCGAGTATGTGAAAATCATTTACATTCAAATGAATGGGAGTTACTATTAGATAACACTAGTTTGACAAATAATTTCACAGCAAACCAAATTGAAAGTTTGATAGACAGTAAAATAAATAATAATAATAATAAAAATAACTTTATTTCCAATTTTACAATTTGCGGCAATAAGTTAATTCTATGAGATTATACTTGCATAAATCACTGATTACTCCACTGGCACCCAAGCTAAGATTAAACTTGTGTTATGGGTGCCAGGACTCTCTCTGTTAATACATTTCTCAATTTATACAAAACTAGTGCGGAGTTACATTGTGTAAGTAGCTATGGATTGAGTACAAAAAACAAAGTTATAAAACAAAGAAACAAACGATAGAAAAGATAAAATTAATATAAAAGATAAATAAAAATGTATAGCCTCTCTAGTGTGAATTAGCTGAGGTTTGTGGTGTAAAGTGTAAGTGTATGACTGTGTCATGTGTGTGTGTCGTGTGTATAATTTATGGAAATGTGTCGTGTGTGTGTATGATGTATGCGTTTGTAGTATAGTAGAGTTGTTTGAAAAAGCAGAAACTTTTTAAAAAAGCTTTCCAAGTAACTTTTCAGTCTCCTCATAGGTAAGAGTTGTGAGCCATTGACTCACTTTCTTTTTACATTCGAATTTATTTAAGCCATAAATATTGCATTGCTTGTTAACTGTATTATAAATTCTACTACCTACTACTCGAAAGTGTCTTTCGGCCAATTTAGCTTTGTAACGTTCTATAGGACAGACATATTTTGATCTCATATTTGCCAGACGACCAGTACTGTATTTCAGAGAACCGTATCTGCGCAAGATGGTATTGAGCACAAAGAGCTGTCTAATAGTCATAACTTTACAGTCTTTATACAATTTTGTGGTACTATACCAGAAATGTTTAAAAGTCATGACCTTGAGTACAGCTCGTTGCGCTCTTTCCAGTTTAAGGAAACAAGTTTTTGGAGCACCTCCCCAAGTTGTTATCCCAAATGCGAGTACTGACTGACAGAGTGAGAAGTAGACCATCCGAAGTGTACTTAAGTCTGCACTTTGGCGCAGACTCTTGAAAATCGCTATGAGTTTCCTCACTCTGCTGGACGCTCCATCAATTTGCACTTTCCAGGACATCAGATTGTCTATCATGATACCGAGGTACCTGACTTGTGTTGTTCTGACTAGGGGAGGACAGAGGCATTGGTCTAACTGCTCATTACAAGTGTGGGCTCTGACAACAAACGAGTCTTCCGGCTGCGTACAAGATCTAATTGAAAACGGGATATATTTAGTTTTATCGATGTTTAATGTAAGCATATTAGCTCCCAGCCACGACATCACGATGCCCAGCGCAAACTCCGCTCGCATCCGAACTTCTCTCCAGTCCAGACCCTGCACGAGCAAAGCCGTATCGTCCGCGTACGTATATATGCTACAGTATGGGATGGATAAGTTACAGAGGCTATTAACATACAGGGTGTTTGGGATGAGGTTAAGATAAACCAAGATTAAAGATTATAAAGATAGCTATATTTCAACAATACCGATTAAACTAATACAAAGGAAAAACTATTAAAACTAATGAGGTGAATGAGATGAGATTGAGTCGCGCCCGATATGCTATCCGAATGCGTACTGACTAATTACTTAGGTAATACATAAAATAATAAAGGCATCGAGCACGGTGTCGCAATTACGCTGACAGGTCTTTATTGTTCGGTGATTGACCCGAACATACTCCCGAGGGAGAAAAAGATGAGGTTAGTAGTAAGATATAGTTAAATGGATATGAACTTAAAATTAACAAGGTGAAAACAATATTCAAATAATACTAAGATAGTTATGTAGGGTTAGTTTGTTAAAGGGTGAGATTACATTTAACAGATTAAATTACTAATTAAACAGAATCGCTATAGTTCAAGTCAGGAAGAGAAAACACGCGAAAGATCGGGGAAGAACCTCTATCTTCCTTTTTTTGTAAACACTCACTTGACACGGCTAGTCGCTTAGGATCACTTTTCACTGATTTACTACTAGATTGCCCATTTTCCCTAATTTCACTGCACTCAATCACAACACTTTCTGCAACGGTGTGTGGAGACGCCAACGCAGCTGCCTCAGAGGCCGCACAGGCTGCCGACTGCTCTGCTGTAGAAGTGGGACGATTTCCTTTGCGTTGCCTTTTCCGCCAACGTTGAAAAAAGTAAATGGCCACCAAAACCAAGATTACTGCTATGATGAGATAAGTAGCAGTATAAAGATGGATATCGTGGTAAGAGATATCGGTGCTCAAAGGTTCACTCTGTTTCATGATCTCAATGCTTCTCTTGATGGCTTCAAATTGCTTGAGGTTGTCCGAGTTATTGAGATTAAACTCATATGAGATTTCCGGCATTGTGATATTTATCATGTGATTGATAGGGGATATTTCCGGTGAGATAATATTTGTCGTCGTGCTAATTTTACTCGTTAATCTTCTGTTCGAATATACCGTAAAATCTTCTGTTTTTACTAAACAGCCTTCTAAAACACGTAACAAGCCAGCGCCTGAGAACCTGACTGCCTGAACTTGATTTTCACACAGAAGTTTGATATTACATACGTCGCAGCAAAAGTAATAATACTTGTTTTCAGATGTTAATTCTCTCCAGTCATTCTTGCATGGGATAGTTTTAGTTTTACAAGTTCTTGTGCCTGGGATCGTCTCACAAAGGCTATGATCATCTTTCATGTGGTGAATAGGCCTTCTGAAATGGCACAGGATAGTCTCTGGATTTTTCAATATGCACGACTGCAGATCCGTATCAGTGATAGGTAAATACGAATCTTTTCTCATGTTGATTGCTGCTAATTTGGAGATCGTTTCAACTTTTATTATCATGTTATTTTCCATAATGCGCGGGACCGGGATAAGATTGAATAATTCGTAAAGATCCCTTTCAATCAGGGGTATTCTTATTTCTATAATTAAGTATTTGCCAGAGTATTTGGCTCTTACTTTGAGCAAGCTGTAAAGATCTTTGAGGTTTAAGTTATCGACAGGTACGACTAAGTCTCCTGATATTTGTGCTGATATTATGTTTAGCTCTGATCTTAGTTGCTTCGGAGATATCAAATGGAAATCTAATTTTCCACTATAAATATCAGTAACTGTATCTAAAATTGAGTCCTGGATTCGTCGAAGGGTATACAATAGATTATTGGCCGTGAAAGCTGAGGTTATGAAGTCTGTAACAATGGTAAGGTTTTGCACTTGCAGAGCGAGATTTTTGTAAGAATCTTGGAGAGTGTTAAGCTTTTGATTGATTAACTTGTGATGTTTGTTTATCGTGCTCTCCATCCTTTTCATGAGGTTGAATTCAGCTTCTACGATTGACGTCTGATTTTTCCAGAGGTTGTATAAGTGGTTTTCGTTATGTTTTATGAGGTCAATATCCTGCTCATATTTCTCTGCAAATCGTTGGTCTAACACTCCGAATAGACTATTTGCAACGTAGCCAACTCCGTCTATTAAGCCGCGTCGCCGGCGTCTCTCATCAGTCATAAATGAGTCATTCATCATAACAATATTATCGTAATGTTTGATTTCGTCGAACTCGTGCTCGAGTTGTAACATGACGCCGTCGCAAGGTGTTTGAGTTCTAATTGTAGCGCATAAGGTTTCAAGATACTTGATATACTTTATTAGTGCCGCCGTTCCATCTTGACAAGAATTTGTATCGTAATAGACTATTAAATGCCAATCGTCTCTGACTAAGTGCATATTAGATACTTTGTCGAAATATACACTATTGTTTGTTAGCTGCGTAAAGTTGTAAGATGCTTGAGTGATGTTTACTAGCGACAGCAAAAATAATGTCAAAGATAAGACTATAGCTGAGAATGATATTGGGCGTTTTCTCTTCGCCGCTGGCAGTTTATTACAAACTTTTGAGGTGTCTGGATCTTGATCATTTTTATTGGGATTTGTTGGCAGTAAGGATAGTTTTACCACAGGACGTTTTAGAACCCCGTTTTTAGTTTTAAGTGTGACGACTCTTACGTGTCCGTCGCTTCCAGGATGCAACGCTACTACTCGGCCTAGGCTCCATTTTCCTGGTGGAAGGTTGTCGTCCTTTATAATAACGATATCGTCAAGGTCGAGATCTTTTTGATGCTGTCGCCATTTGGACCTCGTAGAAAGCTGCGAAAGGTAGTCAGTCTTCCACTTGTTCCATATATCTTGATAGATTTTTTGTGTCAAGTGCCACCGTGTGCGAAGATCATGCTCTGTTTCGAAGATCGTTAAATTGGGACCACTTGCTAGAAAGTGGGCCGGGGTCAAAAAGTCCAGGTCTTCCGGATCTTCAGTCAAAGGACATAGTGGCCTGGAGTTCAAACACGCCTCGAGTTGAGATAATAGGGTAATGTATTCCTCGTAGGTTAGTTTTTGTTCTCCAACGACACGTTTGAGGTGATGTTTTAGGCTCTTCACTGCCGCTTCCCAGAGTGCACCAGCAGATGGCCATGAAGGGGCATTGAAGTGCCACTCAATGTTCATTTCAGAGATTGTTGATGTTACTTCGTGGTCACACAAGATGTTAGAGATTTCTGAAAATTCTTGTTTTAAGATTTTGTTGGCTCCTATGAAGTTGGTTCCCTGATCACTATAAATGTGCCCAGGAACTCCTCTTCTGGCCGACATACGTCGAAGCGCGGCGATAAATGCTGACGCTGTGAGATCTGAGACGATTTCTAAATGTACGGCTTTAGTTACCATACAAACAAACACTGCAACATATCCTTTACAGGTTCTGATGCCACGGCCTCTGTTTGCCTTAATAAAGATGTGTCCGGTATAATCTATTCCGGTATGGTAGAAAGGTCGGTTTGGAATCAATCGTGCTGGAGGTAGGTCCCCCATGATTTGATGTTGCGATATTGGGTTATTTCTTCTACATTTGACACACATTCTTAATCTCTTCTTTATGACCCTATTTCCTCCAAGAATCCAGTATTTGTGTCTTATGAATTCAGTAGTCATTTTTACTCCGCCGTGGAATGTGAGCTCGTGGGATTCGTCTATGATAAGATCTGCCAATTTCGATTGATTCGGGATTATGATAGGATGCTTCATTTCAGGATCAAGATTTGAATGTTTAAGCCTGCCTCTGACACGGAGTAATTGATTACTGTCTAGTACTGGATTGAGATTGAGAATCTGACTTCTTTTATCTAGTGGTTCATTATTTTGCAATCGCGATATTTCTTTGTTGAAATATTCATTTTGCACGTGCTTAATTAACATTTCTCTTGCTGTCTTTATATTCTGCAGAGTAAGAAAACATGTACGTTTTTTCTTGTAAACAACGATGTCAATAAACTTGTTGATGTAGGCTAATACTCGAGTAACTTTCCGTAAAGTGCTATATTTTGTTAATAGTTGGTTAATTATTAAATTTTCGGGATTAACAATGACCGTATTTACTTGCTCCTTCTTTCTTAATTCTTCGTTAATAATGCTCGAATCTCGAATCGGCATCTTATGTAATTCGTTCGGCTTATATTGTGGAAGCCAGTCGGGGCCTTGCCACCACAGCGAGTGATTAGTTAATTGAGCAGCAAGTAAACCGCGGCTTGCGCAGTCTGCGGGGTTTTCTTTAGATTTTACATAACCCCAGTTATTTTTTGGGATGGTTTCAGTTGTAATCCTTACGCGATTAGCAACAAAAGGTTTCCATTTCTCCGGTTCACCACTTAACCAACCGAGAACAGCTGTTGAATCAATCCAACCATACACATGCACCTTGTAGCTCGATAGGGATAATATGATTTTACGCATAAGTTTTGACAACAAGAGAGCGCCGCAAAGTTCCAAGCGCGGGATCGATTGTGGGGTTTTCAGCGGTATTACTTTTGATTTCCCAGCAATAAGGGTCACGTGAGTTTCATTTGCTCTCTGTATTTTGCAATACACGACGCAAGCGTATGCTTTTGTGCTGGCGTCGCAAAAGCCATGGAGTTCGATGACATCCTTCTTAAGGGTTTGAACCCAACGGGGTATTTTAAAGCGAGATATATGAGATAAATCTGCTTTGATAGTGTTCCACTCTAACATGATTTCCTGAGGGACAGGGTGGTCCCAACTCAGGTCTGATTTCCATAGTTCTTGGAACAAGATTTTAAGTTTTATTGTGACTGGTGCTAGCCAGCCTAAAGGGTCAAAGATCTTAGATATTTGAGACAAGAATTGTCTTTTTGTAAGGATGTCTTTTGAGATAAATTCTATAGGATGAAAGATAAACTGATCATTTTTTGGTTCCCACCGAAGACGTAAAGTTTTAGTTGTCTCCGGTTGCTTGAAGTCAAAGTTTTCCTTTTGAGGTGCATCAGAACTGTCTATTATTTCCGGTAAGTTTGATCGCCATTTTCGTAGGTTAAACCCGCCAGATTTGAGTAGGCTGATCATCTCCGCTTTGAGTTCTAGAGCCGCTCTCACTGAATGTTCACCATGCATGAGATCATCCATATAAAACGAGAGTTCTAATACGTCAGGAGCGCAACTTTGTGGATAGTTTTGCCTTTCATCGATGGCTAGTTGCTTGAGAGTCATCATGGCCAAAAAAGGTGCGGCTTTTGTGCCATAGGTAACTGTCGCTAACTGATACTCTTTTAAAGGTTGATATTGATGATCACGCCAGATAATTTTTTGATATTTCTGATCATCGGGATGTAGCCAGATTTTGCGAAACATTTTCTCTATATCAGCCGTAAAAGCGAATCTGAATTGTCTCCATTTTAAGATAAGGCTCTGAAGGTCCTGTTGTAAATTGGGTCCTCGGCACATAAGATCATTGAGGCTGTGCCCGCTCGAGGTTTTTGCCGAGGCATTAAAGACAACTCGCAACTTAGTGGTTGATGACTCAGATCGTTGTACACAATGGTGCGACAAGTAGCAGTCCGGCTGTACATGTTGTGTAACGGGTGTCATGTGTCCGAGCTCTAGGTATTCAGAAATAAAAGTTTTATAGTCACGTGCCAGTGCTGGTTGTTTGTTTAATTTCCGCTCTATTTGGAGAAATTGAGCAATCGATTTTGCTTTCGACGCGCCTATGTTTGTCTCAAAATTATCTTTGAATGGTATTTTAACGACATAGCTTCCGTCTTCTCGTCTAGAGGTCGAAGATTGGTAGAACTCGATGCATTTTTGATCTTCTTCTGATATCGCTGATGATTCATGGATGTCCTCCACTTCCCAAAACTGCTGAATCTCTTCAATGTTATTTAGGATTACATTACAATGATACGTTTTGTAGTTGCCGCTTAAGATCCATCCCAACTGGGTTTGTTGGGCGATGGGCAACATACCTTCGGAACGACAGATACCTTCCATAAGGATGGTGGAATAGATATCTGCTCCAAATAGTATATCAATAGGCCTACTTTTATAAAATTCGGGATCTGCTAGAATTATTTGATTGAGAGTAGGCCAGTCTGGCTTAGGTAAGGTACAGCTGGGTAGATTGTTTATGAGTCTATTCATTATATATACGTCTGTTTCAAAGGTGAAATCGCTAACCAACGACGAACATTTGATGTTAAGCATTCCCTTACAGTTGTTTTCCTTATTGCCTATTCCTGAGATATAACCGTTACATTTCCGCCGCGGTAGCCTTAATAACTGAGCTGCACTTTCTCTAATAATTGATGTCTGTGATCCTTGGTCTAAAAGAACTCTCATGTTGTGGTAGGATCCATCTGCTGCTTGTACTTTAATTATTGCTGTGGCAAGCAATATTTCTGAGGGTTCTTTTAGAAGCGATGTAGCTGGGTTGTTTTCTTGCTCTTGAGATGGAGATTTCGTAATCGTAGCTGCATTTGACCCGGATCGATGCGAGGTAAAAGATTCATGCAAAATGGTGTTGTGATCTTTATTGCATTCTTTGCATCTTATTTCAGAAAGACATTTTTTGCCGTCATGAAAATGTAAACAATTAATGCAAAGCTTCAAGTTAGCAATAGTATTTTTCCGTTCATTAGGTTGCAATTCCAATAATTTTTGACATGCATGAATTCGATGATCATTGGTGTTGCAAATAGGGCAATGCTTGCGATAGTTAGTTTTGTGTTTGGACTTTGACGATTGCGAAACTTGATTTGTTGAGTAATTCGTTTTAGCGAAGTTGTAATTATGTTTAAAATTGGAACCCTTTGAAAATGATGGTTTGCTATTGTTGTTTGGTTGAGATTGGGATGATTTCTGCGCAGAATTATCAAGCTTTTTACAAGAAGTTTCTAGCATCATGAACTTGGTTTCCAAGAAATTAAGGAAGTCTTCCAAGACGGGTAACTCTCGTGGGGATTTTAAAGCTTGTAGATAATCTTCGTATGTATCGGCGTCCAATTTTTGAGATAATATACATACTAGAAAAGGATCCCAGGAAGACACATCAACTCCTAGGTTCTTG
The DNA here is from genome assembly GCA_947568875.1 of Fissipunctia ypsillon. Classification (NCBI taxonomy): domain Eukaryota; kingdom Metazoa; phylum Arthropoda; class Insecta; order Lepidoptera; family Noctuidae; genus Fissipunctia; species Fissipunctia ypsillon. The sequence continues at coordinate 13,519,449 of OX387668.1, forward strand.
ATAGCGTTCACGCTCTCGTAGGTAGTGTCGTGAATGCGTTTTATATGATTTGACGATTGTTGCTGGTTTGTAGGGATATTCATGATATTATTAAGGTAAGTGGTGAAGATCAGTCGCTTGTTATTATAACGATGATTGAGGATATTCCAGCATACAGGATAGTTGTCAGAGCTTATCTGGAGATGTTGGATCAATTTTTCGGGTTCACCTTTGATCTTGCTCTTCAGAAACTGCATCTTTTGTGCATTCGATAAAGATGGGTTGTTATGCACAGCTTCGGTGAAAAGATCTTTGAATGAAATCCACTTGTTGTAGTTTCCATCAAAGGTGACTATCTCCATTTTAGGGGTAGATTTTTCAACATGTGCAACGGACCACATTTTCTTATTGATGTCTTTCTTAATTTTGTTATAATATTTCTCATAATGAGTAAATTGCTCTTCGTACTCAGAGTTCAATCCGCCATACTCATTGTCCAACTCCCAATGAAGTGAGTCAATGGCCGCCCAACGCGATTGTATCGTCTTCAAGATATCTTCAAACTCCCATTTTTCCGTGACGAGATCAAGGTCGATGTTGGAAGTTGTTCTCAAGAAAGCTTTAAAGTTGGTAGCTTGCTTTTTGAAGAGAGCTTCGGCATTACCCCCTTCCGGTGTAGGGTTTTTAGAAGCAGAGTGAGATGCGAGGTTCGAGGTTTGAGATTCCGCAGTAGGTTGAAACGTAGGAGGTTTCAGTTCAGGGATCTGCGGTACGTTTGCTAGGGGATTATAGTTTTGAATAGTAGTTTTAATATGGTTATATTTTTCCTTCATTTGATCGTATTGCTTAGTACTGAAATATGCATGAGATTGATCACCAAAAGACAGCAAAGTCGGAACTCTGTAAAGTATTGTTCCAAGGTAGCTAATCGACGACGTAAGTAGTCAGAGGTCTTGCGCTCGGCACCATCCTTCTTGAAGTTGGTGAAGAGCTTCTCGACGGCTTCGATTAGTTGTTGTTGGGTGGCTAAAATGTCATTCATCTTACAAAGATAAAAAAGAGACCTTACTTGGGCTGAAGGCTTCTGTAGAGATCAAATGTCCTTGCGATGGCTGCAAGAACAAACCTGGAGTATCAGCGTGATGAGATGCCGCGATGCTTTCGTACAACCAGGGTCAACAGGATCAGCAGGATGATGGCTTGTATCCGTCGAGCTCCGAGGTCAGTTAGGATGCACAGGATAATGAGATTTGTGGAGAGTAAATCCACTGAGTTCTGTTTGGCAGGGTCTGGTTCCAAGCGAGACACTTACACAGCACAATTATAGTAGGCACACGCGTAATAGTCCCGCCCCGATGGCTCGAAGGACCAATGTTTGGGATGAGGTTAAGATAAACCAAGATTAAAGATTATAAAGATAGCTATATTTCAACAATACCGATTAAACTAATACAAAGGAAAAACTATTAAAACTAATGAGGTGAATGAGATGAGATTGAGTCGCGCCCGATATGCTATCCGAATGCGTACTGACTAATTACTTAGGTAATACATAAAATAATAAAGGCATCGAGCACGGTGTCGCAATTACGCTGACAGGTCTTTATTGTTCGGTGATTGACCCGAACACAGGGTGTGTCGTAAATAGTGGTCCAGAGTAAAGGAGTCGATACACTGTATTCTTATGTATAACATACCAAAATGTTAACCATTTTCAGTTAAGGGTCTCCGAAAAAAAAAAAAAAAAAACTTTTTTTTTAAATTTCTATACCTTTTTTTTTTTTTGTGGATGGGAAATCATCAAATGACTTCTCCCGCTCTGGGCGGAGCGGGAGGGCGTGTCAGACTTTTACTGACTAAAACCCACCCGTGTTCCTTCTGTTGCCTGTGCCGGGGCCACGGTAACTCTTTCGAACATCCCGCAACCCTAGCTGGCATCGGCCCTAGCGGACCCCGTCAATAGTGCTGACATCTCTGAGGCGCGCGTGGAACACGACGCGCCGTCGACTCGGGCTTGGTCCTTACCGGACGGCGAGCTACCCATTGCTCGCCGTCCGCAAGCCCGCGCCTACGGTGGCCGGGAATCGGCTGCCAATTCCCGACGCCCAGGGCGTCTCCTGCGGCGACTAGGGGCGTGAGGGTGCAAAGCTTGCCTCTCCCTCACGCGTCCCGTCTCCTCCTTCACGAGCATTACTGCTTCGCAGAAGGAGGTAATGGCTTCCCATGCACTCTCGCTCCGTACCATGACCTGGACCAGGGCCGGACGCGAGAGATCGCCGCCGCCGATCGCTTCCGCGAGGACACGGCGGTGCTCCGCCCAAGCCGGGCAGACCTCCACCGTATGCTCCACCGTGTCCTCCGGGCGATCCACACAGTGGTGACACCCGGGAAATTTCTATACCTTGCTTCACGAATTTGGCTGTAATTTCAACAAGTATCAATATTTTTTTAGTCTGTTTTTTTATTATTACTCCTGAATATGTTTACTATCATATCCAAACCCTTTTTTCTATTTTAAAGTCAAAGATACTTAAAGAAATTAACTTGTTTCCAATTTCAATACTCATCTCCAGCAAATCATATGACTTTAGGGGCATATTGTGTAAAAAAAATGCACAGCACTGTTAGTGCCCATTAGTTTTAAAAATACCTCATTAAATGCAAATTACAAAATGGTAAAATATTAAGTGGTAAGACTTCAGAAAAAAAAGTTATTAGCATTCAAAACGAAAGACAGCTACATTTTTTGCAAAACGACCTCCCAGAGTTATTGAGAGATTTTGATCCAGAATTAAGAGAAGCAATGTGGCTGCAAAATGATGGCTGTCCCGCTCACTACGCAGTTATTGTGCGTGAACATTTAAACCATACTTATCCCCAAAGATGGATGATGGACGGCAAGGCCCAATTTTATGGCCACCACGTTCGCCAGACCTGAACCCCCTTGATTTTTTTTACTGGGGGTGTCTGAAAGAAAAAGTTTATAAAGTCCAAATCACTTCAGTTGAACAATTACGACAAAGAATTCAAGCAGCGGCTGAAGAGATAAATACAAGTGGGTTTGCACGCAGACTAAAGCGATCTTTTATTCGGCGGTGCAGAGCATGTATCGCCGCTGGTGGTCGCCACTTTGAACATTTGGTGTAATAACAGTGAAAAAACTTATTAATTTAAAAATAGTTGTGATAATTAGTGAATTTTTTTGTTCTGTAAAAACAACATTGTTTTTCTGTAAAACATTAATTGTTCTGTAAAAACATTAATTTGTTCTGTAAAAAACAGGGTAATGAATAATTCATTGTTCGACTTAATTTTAAGTTTCAGTTAAAAGTACACCTACAGAGCACCTGCCATCTAATCTCTTCACCACCCTTGGTTGACTGGTAGAGAATGCCTAAGGCATTAAGTCCGCCTTTGTACTTTTTTAAGTGTGAAAAGTTTAAATAAATAAATAAATAAAAGTACCAATACTTAAACGCATTTACTGTTTTAGGGTTTATCTTTTCGTATTCTGTTCCGTTTCATGTAGTATTGTTTTAGTATTAAAATTGCTGCGCCTTATCTGGGTTCAATGCTGTACCTGTACTGTGCCTGTACTGCCAAAAACTTTTGTACAATGACTGCAATAAATGATTGAGTATCGATTATTTTAACAAATGGTTAATTTGAAAAAAATGTTTTATTTTCAAAAGCCAATCAAAAAACTTACAATAAAAAAACTTATTGGTTTAATCCTTAACAGTTTGCAATACTTATAATTTACTTAACCGAAAAAAATGTTTTTAGCAAATTTAGCTGTCTTTCGTTTTGAATACTAATAACTTTTTTTTCTGAAGTCTTACCACTTAATATTTTACCATTTTGTAATTTGCATTTAATGAGGTATTTTTAAAACTAATGGGCACTAACAGTGCTGTAAATTTTTTTTACACAATATGCCCCTAAAGTCATATGATTTGCTGGAGAAGAGTATTGAAATTGGAAACAAATTAATTTCTTTAAGTATCTTTTACTTTAACCCGGCGCCAATGACGCTGGGTCATATTGACCCGAGGTGGTTTCAAACGGCCATATTTTATATTTTACGTGCTTTGTGATTTTGAACGTTCTAGTAGCTGGAGATACAATACCCCTCCACCCGCACCGCTCATGTACTCAGTGCTATGCCGCCTGTGCAGGAAGATACACTTGTGTCAAGCAAAAACGGGTAAATATGACCCAACCTCATCAATGGCGTACTGTTTTCGTGACATATTTTATTAGTATTATTTTTTGTGGGTATTGATATTTTTTCTTGTTTTATTTTAGGAATTTGGCAAATATGTCTTTCACAAACCGCTCTGAAAGAATATCGGAGATCTTAGAGGAATCGCACTCCAACATTGAAATGATTCGGACGACGAAGACGAAAATCACGTATCAGAATGCAGCCAAAGTAGCGGGTCGGCCCAATATGCAAGTAACACAAATGTACACTTAAAGTCATCAATGAGACAGATAAAAACACGTCATTTTCTGAAGAGCTTGGGACTTGAGCCTCATTCAGAACCATTTGCAGGAACGAAAAACCCGTGTGAATTGGCCTCGGCAATTGCGCAAAAGAAACGCAGATTTCAAGGGGGCACCCTCTGAAGAACCTCCCCGGAAGGTTTCTGGAGCACATAGGAGATGTCAGGTGTGTCCTTCAAGAAAGGATAAGAAAACTAGCCACACTTGCAATGCTTGCCAGATATACATATGCCCTGATCATTGCATCCCATGCTGCGAAAATTGTAGCAGTTCCATGGCTAGGTATGAGGAAGCTGTAGACTTATTATAAAGTATAATTCAAGTTCCTAAGTGCGTATAAGATCTCTGTTACTAAATAAGATTTTTGTTTTGTTATTTTAGTAAGTTTCCTTTAGGAAAATTTAAGTAATAACTCAAGTTGTGTTTTCAAAGTTGATTTTGCATATGTTCTGAAAAAAGTTAATAAAAGTTAATTTTGTGAATATATTGGCATTTTTGTTATTTTACCCAGTAAATAATAACACAAACTAATACACGAATAATTAAAACAGGCTGTTATCATTATATAAAATTTTGAAAAGTGCTGATAAATTTCGGGTCACCATGACCCGATGTCATAGTCCGCGTAATTATTTTCACGCCATTGGCGCCGGGTTAAAATAGAAAAAAAGGTTTGGATATGATAGTACACATATTCAAGAGTAATAATAAAAAAACAGACTAAAAAAGATTGATACTTGTTGAAATTACAGCCAAATTCGTGAAGCAAGGTATAGAAATTTAAAAAAAAAAGATTTTTTTTTTGCGGAGACCCTTAACTGAAAATGGTTAACATTTCGGAACGTGATACATAAGAATACAGTGTATCGACTCCTTTACTCTGGACCACTATTTACGACACACCCTGTATATCAAGAAGAGGGTCGGTCCCAAAATTGAGCCTTGGGGAACTCCAAATGACAATAAGTGATAGTCATTAACGTATGGGCCAATTTTGATAAAAAAAGTGAAGAAAATTTTATTTTATTTTATTAGATAGGAACAACAAACAGCTACAAAATGTAATTTTACAAGCAGAAAAAACATAAATAATTTAAGTAATAATGTAGCCCACAGCGCTGTCCACAGATTACCATTAATAAATAAAACCTTACAGTCACTAGGAGGTGAACTGCTCATGCGTGACAGTTACACTAATGTTACGAAAGCGATAAAAAAATTGTATTTAAAAACAATAACGAAAATTTAAAAATTTAGTCTGAGTTCAAGTGCCTCATACAAAAGACTACGAAACCTTTTCAAAGTGCATGCAAATATGTCTACGTGTTCGAATGCTTCGTTATAGGTTGCTGCCATTCGTCGAATTGGTGAACGGAGACCAGTGTTTGATCGGCAAGTACCTACTGCAAAGAGTTTGCCCGCACGCACCCGCCTTCTATGGACAGTTCTGGGAACTGCATAGCACAATACATTATTTAAAGCTATACAGTCAAAATTGCCATTAATAATTTTATACAATGTTATTGCCTCTAATTGCCTACGTCTAGAGCTCAGCGTCAAAAGTCTGTATTTACTAAGTAACTGATTATACTCTAAATAAGTTTTGTGACACCTGTAGTGCATTGCGTGAAGATATCTACGTTGGACGTTTTCTATCATGTCAATGTACTTGTCATAGTACGGGTTCCAGATGGAAACAGCATATTCGAGCTGGGGACGGACTAGTGTTTTATACAGGCAGAGGTACGAAGAGGTCCGCTTAAAGTCATGAGTGGATCTCATAATAAACCCATAAATTTTATATGCTTTATTTACGATTTGGTCGATATGCAAATCCAAGCAGAGTTTGGAGTCGAGCAATACGCCAAAATCACGAATCGAACTCACTTTATTCAATAAAGCACCACACAATGAGTATGAAAACCTTATGATGTTTTTATTTTTGGTAAAATTTAGGTAGTTGCACTTGGGAATGCTCAGGTGGAGCTTACTAGAGTAACAATAGTCCGTCAGTCGGTCCAAGTCCTCTTGGAGAAGATAGCAATCCTGAATGCTATGAATAGGTCTGTATACTTTGAGATCATCGGCGTATAACAAAAATTTGGAATGATGAAAACAGTTACCAATATTATTTATAAAGATAATGAACAAAAGAGGACCGAGAATAGACCCTTGTGGAACACCAGATGTAACACGAGTAGTATGAGAGTGGTATCCATTAATAACAACCCGTTGACATCGGTTAGTGATGTACGAAATGAACCATCGCAACAAGTTACCACGAATACCATTGAAAGCTATTCGGCTCAGCAACAATTCATGATCCACCTTGTCAAAGGCCTTCTGAAAGTCCGTGTACACTGCGTCAACCTGTATACGATTGTCGATGTTGTTAAATAGGTCACTAGTAAATTCCAATAAATTAGTTGTCGTGGATCGCTTTTTCACAAAACCATGTTGTTGCTGTAAAATAGTATTATGAAGGACAGAGTACACTTCGTTATGCATTAGCCTCTCAAAAATCTTCGACAAGACAGACAAAATAGAAATAGGTCGGTACTGCTCGACACAACGCTTCGATCCACTTTTGTGTACAGGTGTGATATTGGCCTGCTTCCACACCGTTGGCATAACACCTTCTGTGATACATTTATTGTAGATTATAGTTAGGGGCCTACACATGGAAGTAGCAGTATTTTTAAGAAAAAACGCGGAAAGCCCATCAGGACCTGGTCCCTTAGATGGATCAAGGAATTTCAGTTCAGCCAGTACCGATTCCTCCCTAAAGTGTAGGCTAGAAACAACAATGTCGTTAGTCATTGTTTCAGAAGGTAACTCCCATTGAGAGAGTGTAGATGAAGCAGGTTCATACACAGAAGAAAAGAAGTCAGAGAACATGTTGCAAATCGATTGAGGGTCGTTGGATACATCGTTTTTATATTGAACTTTTGCCGGTATACCGGGTTTGTCTTTGCGGTTGGAAATGTATGTCCAGAAATCCTTAATATTTTTATGTATACTATCCTCAATCGACTGTATGTATTTAGAGAAGCATTTATTACAATTTTCTTTAAAAAAGGCTCTATGCTGCGAGAATTTTTCATAATCTGCAATGTTGCCATATTTCTTCCAGTTAGCCCATGCCTTTTGTTTTTTATTGAGTGTGCTAATTAATGTTTTTGAAAACCAGACCGGATAACCAGCAGTCCTGGATGCTGCTAGTGGTGTATGATGTTTAATTATATCATCAAGCTTATTGTAAAATGTGCCAAGTGCCTCTTCTGATCCCAAAGGGGCAAGAAGGTCCGTCCAGTCAATATCCTGAATTTTACGGTTAATTTTATCATAATCTGATTTATAAAAGTTGTACTTTTGTAGCGGTCGCTTTTTCATAGGTTGAACATGAACATTTAGACTTATTTCACAAATAAAAGGTGGGTGATACATGTCGATTGGAAGCAGAGGAAACGACGCAGCCGATACCTTACAAGGGTGGTTGGATATAAGTAGGTCAAGAATGTTGCCATTATTATTTTCCACTACATTATATTGTAAAGCATCGAGTAAAGACATTAAGTTATTTAACTGGCTACAAGTTATGGAAGCACCCATTCCCAGCCCACAGCCGACAGGAGCTCCAGTTTGGCCCAGTGTGACCCAAGTTAATTCTGGGAGATTATAGTCGCCTAATATGTAGAAACAGTCAACACTGCGATCACCCAGTACCTGCTGCAGGATTTCAAAATGTTGCTCATATACAGAGGTAGCCATTCTGGGAGGTATGTATGCGGCAGTGATGACATGACGCTTGGACGGTAGTGCACTTGGCACTTCTATAAGGATGTGTTCGACAAGATTGCGAGATTGTGCATTAGTAGGAGTAACAGAAATATCAAGTTCAGATGATTTAAGTGTTCGCAGAAACGCCACCAACACTCCGCCACCATCTAGTTTTTTTGTAGCAACACGGTCACGATCACACCTGTACACAACATAGCGTTGATCAATAAACTCACTATTGCCAATTTCCGGAATTAACCAGGTTTCCGTGAGTACAATGATGTCGTGGTTACCATTCAGAATGTTCGTATAAAGCGTGTGCAATTTTGTACGGATGCCTCTACAGTTCTGGTAGTATATGGATAGATGTTTATTGCTCGTCACTAGATAAAGGTGCACTAACATAAGAATAACCAGCAATACAAGCTCAAGCAACAGGCATTCATACGTGTAATGCTCAATAAAGAGTATAATAGTTAAGCAAAAATAATGTTTATCAATTATTAAAATAAAAATGACACCAGGCATACAGCAGCACTGAACTCTGACGATACAGCAATAGACGCATTTAAGATATAACCCAGTAAGCAGGTTACTAACAGGTTTAATAGATAGCATAATATCCGCGAGTTGCGGTAGAAATAGTTTGAAAAATACATGTAATAGTTTATAAAATGTACCGCTAAGGCAACGCGCTAACAAGTACAAAGCACACATAAAATCAAGTTCATTATACACATTTATATTATATTGATCTAAAATTATACAATCGGGCAGGCTGCCAAAAGTTAGAACCGGGGATGTTACAAGTGAAACGAACAGAGTGATATTACGTGAATGCACTTTTAAGTACGCATATAAAGCATGACCCGGTTCTGACAATCCTGCAAAAACTTGAGTTACTTTAATGCATGATAATTTTATAGCATTTATGGTTTTTATTTTATCTATCCATTTCCTCCAACGTATCAGATATTTGTCACAATCAAAAACTACAAAAACAGACCATCGGGCGTATAGTCTAGTAGGCAAATACAAGCAATTTGAAACACAGCATAAACACACAACAGAGCAACTAATCGAAGCAAATACAATACAGATTAATACATTAGAGGCTAAAAAAATATTGAAAGAAAGAGAAAATTGCAGATAGAGAAACGAAATGTAATTAAAGTTTGTCGGGGTTGGAAACACCACCATTGGTGTTTGGCGGACCGCTTTTAATCTTCCGAATATCGTCAGCTGTATGTATTGCAAAAGCAGCATCGCCATCCCGTTCGCGCACGAGAATAGTGGCGTTTCGAATCCAGACGTACTTAAACTGGCGCAATGTGGCGACATCTTTAACCTTCCGAAATAAATGTTTTTTCTTGAGCGTCAGATGCTCGTTCATGTAAATAGTCGCCTGTGCACATGCGAAACCCAATTGGTCAGACTTTATGTCTTTGACCTTGCGAAAAGCAGCGAGCAAGTTGTCCCGCAGTATACGCGACGATAATTTGACAATTACGTTTTTTGGCCTGTTTGTTTGCTGGTGAGCATGTGGAACTCTATGAATCGATATGATATCTCTTTGAGTTACGGGAAAGTTAATAGCAGTACCAATCGACTCCATTATATGAATCAGGTTTTCACTGCGCGTTTCAGGCACGTTTAAGATTTCCACATTGCACTGTCTAGCTTGCTGTTCGAGATTATCAAGTTTGGTCTCGAGGAGACTAATAGATGTGTTAGATAGCTCTGAACTTTGTCGACGTATTTCATCCATACGATATACGTTTCTTGAGTTCAACCTGTTCCCCCGAATGGAATTCCAGAGAAGTTTGCAATTGTGTCACTTCGTGGGATAAGTCAGATACATTCTGTTTCAAAGTATTGTGTTCAGTACAAAGCTTGCTCATATCATCTCTAATTTCACCCAGGGCAGATCTTAACTCGACATTCAATTTATTTAAACTTGTGTCCATTTCGTCGCGCCAGCCGTTTAATGTACTTTTTATATCATCCTTGAAACTTGGAAGCGTATTATTTATGTCGCTTCTCCAACCCTGCAACGTAATAGTCCGGTCAACGAGGCTTGAGTAACCCGAAAAATTCCTCCGCCTCTGAAATTTGGCATGTGATGAAGTTAGGTGATACAGATTACAGATGTACAATAATCCAACATTTTTTTTTACGAGAAGTTGGGCATTTTCACCTAAACATGAAAATCGCTTATAACTCTCTGTGAATATTTCCTCAGTCTGAAATACTTTCTGTATACGTACGTATGTACTAGTTAGAATAAGTATGTAAAGGAATCCAACATTTTTTCGATGTCAGAGATACCCCAAAATTAACAAAAATTGCTCTGCGAATTTTTATTTTTTAATATATTTTTATATCCTTAAATACATAGCTTTGTTTAGTTATCCAAAAGATTTTCCTTTTTTAACATATTTTTTTTATTTTTGCTTAACTACGTAATGTGAAAAATTGCTCCGTCCATTTTTATGTCAATATTAGTTACATGACTTTATATTATAACAGATTTATTAATTATCAACGTTCAAATATTTTTTAGGATATGTCCGCTGATTTATGCTAGAGCGTAAGGGTATATTTATTTATTTATTTAAATCTACAACTATAAGTACTCAATACGACAGTGCGGTCATTCACAAACCACAATTTAACAATTTAAATTTACAATTTAAATATAATACAACTTGTAACACGTGTGAGATAACTCAGAAAAATGGCAGTTTCAGGATAATATACTTTTATTAATCACTTTATCAACATATAACACATAATCAAATAACGTAAACACAAATAATTCTCATTCCGTAAATTATAACATTTCCGGTAATAAACTTATTTTACAATATTATAGACTTTCAACGGCCAACGGTCAATCAGGCAGAGGTTTCACGATTAGTAAAGCTCGGGTCGGCCATCAGCGATCGAATGGTCGAGTCTTAGCCGTCGCAAATACTAAAATACACTACGGTTAGTAGGAGGGGTATAGTGTTGCCAGTTAATTTGAACACAATACTACTATATTTTGTAACAGCTCGGCCATCCGCTCGCCAACGAGTGCCTTCGTTGTTTTAGCACACTACCGATCACGATAAAAAAAAAGTTTAAAATAAAAAAATAAAAAAAAATCTCCGGCACATCATTGTGCCTGGAAAAACAGTCTAGAAAGCAAGTACTCATCCTTTATTCAGTTTTAATAAAATCAACTAATTAGGTAAATTCAATATTTCACTATGAGACGTATCGAATCATTTTGTAACCATATTAATTTAGCCAAGATTTCACTACTGTTTACATCATAAAACATTGTTTATTGGTTACTTTGGGCGACACATCATTGTGCACGTCATGCCCGCAATAAGCAACCTAAGCTAATGTCACTAGAACCACTTATTGTTTCTCCTTGGGCGGCACATCATGTGCACGTCATGCCCACAATAAGCGGTCCAAATCAAGATCGTTAGAACCACTTATTGCTTCTCCTTGGGCGACACATCATGTGCACGTCATGCCCACAATAAGCGGTCCAAATCAAGATCGTTAGAACCACTTATTGCTTCTCCTTGGGCGGCACATCATGTGCACGTCATGCCCACAATAAGCGGTCCAAATCAAGATCGTTAGGACTACTTATTGCTTCTCCTTGGGCGGCACATCATGTGCACGTCATGCCCACAATAAGTAGTCCCTATCATCACTTCAGGTTGTCCATTGATTTATCCTTAGGCGGCACATCATTGCACCAATCATGCCCACAATAGACAGCCTGTCAATCATGCCATGCGATACCTTGGACATGAATCATTTCCTGTTCACGGTATACGCATGGACTTTTCACTTATATTTTAATAACATAGTCTAAGCGTTGGTGTCGAGTGAGAAGGTTTCGCCTGGATTCTTATCATGGTCAGTAAAATCGCCATTACCACACTCGCTGCCTGAACTAAGGCTATCATCAATATCGCTTTCTGGGATGGATTTAAATGATAACCAGGGGTGTATCTTATCTACAGCAATAATGGCTTCATAGCGTCGCCCTTTTCGTGATAGTGGGGTATCTTCAACGACATAGCGGTCGTTTGGCAATACCTTTATCACTCTGTATGGTCCTTGTAATTTTGGCTCTAACTTCTTGGACTGCCCGCTGCCTGATGCAATTGCCCGTACGATTCGAACTAAGTCTCCTTCTTTATATTGCTTAGCCGCTTTCTTACGACTATTATATCGTTCTTTACTGACTTCATTTTGCTTTTGCATCAAGCAGCTGGCATCTGCTCTAACGTTTTCTATACTACCTTGTACCAATCCATCACCGGTATCAGAAATTACTTCATTCAAAATACCCTGTGATGGATTGGTTACCCTACGCCCAAATAAAAGTTCACTAGGTGATTTCTTAGTGATATCATGTATTGTAGTATTGATACCTAACTGTACATCGGGAAGGTATTGATCCCATGTTAGAGGATCCTTGTCGTGGGTCATCGCGCCTAAAGAAGCCAGGATAGTCCTGTTCGACCGTTCAACCTGTCCATTAGCTCGAGGTGTTGATACGGCGTTAAGTATGTGCTTAATGCCAAGAGATTGAGTAAATGCTTTGAACTTTTTACTCGTGAAGCAAGTCCCTCTATCCGTGATAAGCCGAGTAGGGGTTCCAAAATATCCGATTAAACTCTTAATTACCTTTATAGTTTCTGTAGATTTTGTACTCCTGACTGGCGCCAACGTGATAAATTTTGTGAATGCATCGATAATGACTAAAATGTAAGAGTTTTTCTTTTTGCTTTTATTGACGGGGCCTAAATGGTCAGCGTGTATGGTGTGAAAGGGAACTTCTACCTTTTGTATAGGATGTAGATATCCCTGTTGCGCACCACTCGGTAGTTTGTGGTGCGCACACTCCAAACACGCAGACACATATTTCCTGATAAATGATCTCATTTTGGGAAACCAGTACAAAGCACGAACCCGGTCTAATGTCTTATCGAATCCGAAATGTCCTACATCGTCATGGTTAGCTTTAACTATCTGCCACCGAGAGCCCTTTGGCACTACCCATCTTAACACGCCTTCCGCTACAATTTTATAGACACGACCGTTTTTTAATTTATAATTTAATTGGATATCAACAATGGTTGCGGTCTCGGGATCGGACAAAATTCGTTTGATCCGTTGTACCTCGTCATCAGAGGATTGAACTGTGGTAATCCAATCCTCTGTTGTAACCGCTAGAATATCAATGATGTGCATATTTTCAGGTTCGGCGTTTATAGGTGCCCGGCTTAAAGCATCGACATGAGCCATTTTATCTCCTGGGCGATACTCAAACTCGCAATCAAATTCCTGCAACTGCACCCACCACCTCGCTATTTTGGGGATCAAATCCCTTTTTGTCAAGGTGGTGCGCAGAGAATTGCAGTCAGTCACGATCCTGAATCTTATACCCAGTAGATAAATCCTAAATTTACTCAAAGAAGCTATCACTGCTAATGTTTCTAGCTCAAACGAGTGGAGTTTTTGCTCATCCAACGATGTTTGGCGGCTAAAGTAAGCTACTGCTCTCCATAACCCCTCTCTATCCCTTTGAAGAAGAATTCCTGCTATACCGAGCTTACTTGCATCGGTATGCAGCTGAGTTTCTAGGGTTTTGTCATATAGAGCGAGGATAGGTCTATTAATTAATTGTTCCTTAATTCCTATGAATGCCTCGCTTTCTACTTTACTCCACCTCCAAGGCGTATCCTTCCTCAAAAGGGATGTTAAGGGTCTAGCTATTAGAGCAAATCCTTTGACGAATCGCCTGAAGAAACTAGCCAATCCTATAAATCGCCTAACATCGTGAACATTGGCAGGAGTGGGAAACTTAGAGATCGCTTCTGTTTTTAGGGATCCCGGCTTAATCCCCTGACCACTAATTTCAAACCCTAAGAAATCTAATTTATCAAACATGAATTTACATTTATTTAATTTAAGAGTAAGACCACCCTCTTTTATCAGCCCTAGGACCTCGTCCAACCGTCGCATTGCTTCCTCAAATGATTGCGCCGGGATTAGGACGTCATCCATATACATTATTACGTACCCTACCTTTGATTTGGGGAGGATTTTATGCATTGCCCTCTGAAATATTGAAGGCGCATTTGCCAAACCAAACGGCATTCTCGTATACTCGAATTGGCCGTCTGGTGTGACGAATGCAGTTTTCTCTTGAGACTTTTCCGAAATAGGAATCTGATAATATCCCGACCCTAGGTCAAGGGATATGAAGATATTATGGCCAGCTAGTTCGTCAAGCAGATCTTCCACTCTGGGAAGAGGATAATGATCGCGCTTAGTTTTAGAATTAAGCGTTCTGTAGTCCACACACAAACGTTTTTCACCACTCTTTTTCCTGACTATCACGATAGGGCTCGCATAAGGAGAAGAAGACTCTTTTACTATACCACATTCTAACATCTCTGCTACCATCTGTCGTACATCTTCCCTTTCAGGGTGTGAAAGCCTATACGGCCTGTAAACCACAGGTTGTTCGTCCTTTAGGTGTATATCCATTTCAACGACCGTAGTGAACCCTAAGTCCTTGAGACAGGAAGAAAAACATTCCTTATAACTAAGAAGTAGGTTCTTAACTGCCTGCTTTTGCTCGTTCGTGACGCAATCTCCAACACTCGGTTCAAACTCATCGCCTTCGTTACTCAACTTAACATCATACACGTATTTGCAGCCTTGAGGCATTTTGCTACGGGTAAGTAATTGTTTACTTTTTATCTGTAATTCTTTAGTGCTTACATTAAAAATTAAAACTCGACCTTGGCCTTTATGTATTTCATATTCCCCTGGAAACATGAAATATTCGGACCCACCTGGACCACGAATTCCCCCAGCTACAAATAAAGAACCAGAAAAATGCGGAGCTGATATTACTTGGATAGGTTTTATTTCATTAGGCTTGACGTAACTGTCACTGCTACAAATCAAGTGTATCTTGACATCATCGGCAGTTTTAATAATTTCTAAATTATTTGCAGTTTTAGTTATTTTTATACCAGGGCGTTCTGAAAACGTATGGCCCAATAGAACAGGATAGTTAATGAGATTATCGTCAACTATTAATACATCGACATCGTTTTCAACGATATCCTGAACCTCAATAGTCACTTTAGAATTACCCGCAGGCCGATACGGTATGTTGCCAAGTCCCTTCAACAGTGGTAAGTTTCTACCAGTTGTGAAATTGATTCCTAATCTCACGGCATCAGAAAGGCGTATTAACGTACATTCGCTACCTAAATCTAAGTGGCACTGCACCTTTACTCCGTTTACGATGATGGGAAAGGTGTATATACTGGATGCGATCTGACTAGCAATATTAAGGACAGATTTTTCCTTATCGTTTCTTTGGGGTACCTCCGCTTTTGGGCACGCATTTGCCAAATGTCCCAAAAATTTACAGTGAGTACATCTTATCGTGGGCTTATTACATTTATAACTGGGGTGACCAGGCTGATTACAATTATAGCAAACCATGACTCTATCCTCCGATTTGTTAGTTTTGTTAAATCCCTTTGTATTCGCGTGAATAGTAGAACGTTTTTCTTTATAAACCCGACCTATCTGGCTCCCTAGGGGTTCCCGGTTTTACATTTTTAAGAAATTTCAGTAACTGTCCTGGCTCTGAAAACTGCGCCGCTTGGGCCCCTAACCTTATACCTCGGTCCTCGATTCCATAGACTATACAATCTACAGCATCTTTACCATGAATATTGCAGCGATTGAGTAGGTTAATTTTTGCGTAATAGTATAACTCAGAGGATTCGCCAAAACGTAGTCTCTTGTTTAACATCTCTGTAAGTAATTCTCCATAGTTTTGACTAGATGGAAATGTCTCTATTAATTTAGCTTTCCACTCTTCCCAAGAATGCAAGAGAGTAGGTAAACTTTGATACCACGTCTTGGCGATGCCCGTGAGTTTAGGCAGAGCGTAATGTATGACCTATTTTTCCGACCACTCGTAAATTTGTCTACATTCTTCGACTTTAGAAATCCATGCATTAATAGTTTGCTCTTTGATCATTGGGTCAAATTCAGGTATAACCTGGTTTAAGGACGAAAACCTCTCACTTGAACCGAATTTCGAAGACCTCATAATATCTAAGAATGACTCGATCAATAAAGTAGTATTTTGGTTGCTTACATCACATCTGCTTCGTTTCGCTTCATTAGCCTCGCTGTCACGATCAGAACTACGCATCGTTCTGCCACGTTTCTGATGCCGGTCGTCCCGACACTTGCTGTCAAGTCGGCTGTCGCGCCGGTCTCGTGGTCGGCTCGGGCTGCGACTGCGTGACTCACCCGTCCGTACGCTGCGGCGCTCCCTGTTGCGCCTGCTTTGATGCTCACCGGGGTCCTCGTCACTGCAGTCGCTATGGTCACGTCGCTTGGCGCGACGTTTCGAAGTAATTCTGCGCCGGTGCTTACGCCGGCTGCGCCTACTGCACTGGTCATCAGCCTCGTAGCTGTCATCCCGGCAACGCGGCGGTGTTCGCACATGCTCAGGTTCCATTGATATACTGATGAAAAACAAAAAAAAAAAAAAAAAAGAAACGCATCATTCCCTTTTAATTGATTGACGTTGAAGCCAAAGCTTAGTATTTGCGTGTGAATTTACCCAGCACGAGGGATCACTAACATTGTCAGGGAGTGCCTTAACCAAATGCTACCAATCTAACGAGTGGATAGTCACTTAACCTCATCACCAAAAATTATTTTGGCTAATGTTGTTATAGAGACTATTAACAGCACTGTCAATATGCAAACCTTGCTTTTCTATTAGCGGAAATAAGAAAGAAAATGTCACTATGAATAGTTCCTTCACGTAACTGCATTACCAGGGGTACCCTGGCAAAATGTCGCTAGGATCATAAGCTACTGCACAAGTCAATATCATGCTATTGTTGGCATTGTCATGTTGGTAAAGGTTTATTAACTATGTGAATATAATTCAGGAAGTAAATTCTAACCACACAACCTCAATATCGGGGAGTACCCCGGCCAATGTTGTTGTGATCGTAGAAAACACAAGTTCTTTATCAACATTGTCAGGGAGTGCCCTGACCAAATGTTAACAAATCTCAACCTTGCACCTTTACTCTACAATGACCTTTACAATTTTTAAATGTCTGTGGGTAAGTGGACGACAACAAGTAACGGACAATGAGAAAAAGAGAAAAAAAAAAAACTTATTTTCTTACCTTGTTATCGTAATCCCACTTCTGAGTTGTGCTTGTGAGATAACTCAGAAAAATGGCAGTTTCAGGATAATATACTTTTATTAATCACTTTATCAACATACTAGCTTCTGCCCGCGACTACGTCCGCGGAACATTTCTTGTTTTAACATAAGATTACACTCGACACTACTGTAGCTTCCTATTAGTAAAATAATTTTTGGAATCGGATCAGTAATTTCGAAGATTACCGAAGTTCTCTTGTCTGCTCAAGGTAACTTAACCCTTAGTCGCCTTTTACGGCACCCTCGGGTTGAAATGGTACGATGACATTATATATTTTTAATCCATCACAACACGGATACTAATAAAATTATATGCTATACTATATAAAAATACAAACGATCAATTACTTTATACAATTTAAGTTAGTTACCTATTTAATTTAAAGCTTCTCTATATACAATGTTTGAAGTTATTTTATTTTCCGGTAACAAAATAATCTGCTTTTCGGATGATCCAACTCTTGATAGACCAACATATAATTGCCCATGGGAAAAACATTCTTTTCGTAGGTCAATGCCAACCAAAGAGAATGTTTGTCCCTGGGACTTGTTAATAGTCAGGGCAAATGATGTTTTTATTGGAAACTGGAGTCTTTTAAACGATATAGGTAGGTCCGTCGGAATCATTGGAATTCTTGGGATGTGCGCCAACTGGTCAGCTCCTGGGCCGATAAGAATGGTCGCCACAATTAGGTTATCTTTTAAATCTTTTATTAGTAGCCTTGTGCCATTGCACAGGTTAGGTGGGCTTAAATTTCTTAAAAGCATGATAGGCGTTCCAATTTTCAATAGCAGTTCGTGAGGTGGCAGGCCAGATGGTTTAAGGGAATTTAAAAATTCCTGCGGATAGTGGACTGCATCCTCGATATTACACACTGTACCAATGGACTTGTAGATTTTGCCTTGGCCGGGGACTTTTTGTAAAATTAGATTATTGATTTCATTGACTGTATCGTTCCTTGGTGAGACGATAGCCCTTGAACAAAGCCAATGAATGTCTCTATCTAGTAAATATTCAAGGTCAGGATATACTGCATCTATAAGCTGCTGCAGACTGTGAACTATACGACCCAGAGTCTCATTTATAATGATTTCCGCAGAGTTAGCGCCCAAGGTTCGAGAAGAAAAAGACCCTTCTCCAACTTTGAGCAGCTGTTGTGGAAAATCGTTATCCGTATTTCCGATAACGTGGACTCTCATGTTCGTACGTAAATTTAAAGTTTGAATTATACTCCATAGGGGCGATGATTTTAGACATGCCTGTATGATGTCCGCACGTGTCCCTTTTGTGACGACGGGAAGTGTCTGGCGAAAGTCACCTGCAAACACAAAAGTGACACCACCCATGACAGCGACTGCGTTTCTCAAGTCCGTCCCTTTTGTGACGACGGGAAGTGTCTGGCGAAAGTCACCTGCAAACACAAAAGTGACACCACCCATGACAGCGACTGCGTTTCTCAAGTCCTTAAGTGTTCGATCCACTGCTTCAACATGAGCTCTATGACTCATGGTACATTCGTCCCACATTATCAACGACGTATTCTGTAACAACTGACCAATGGGCCCATTTTTGCGTATCGAACATACCGACTGTTGCTCCAATGAAACTGTCAATGGGAGTTTGAAGGTAGAGTGCGCAGTTTTACCGTCGCTCAATAAAGTAGCCGCAATCCCAGAAGAAGCCACTGCCAGAGCTATTTTTCCGGATTGCCTAACATGTGCTAATATTAAATTAGCGAGAAATGTTTTCCCTGTGCCTCCTGGGGCGTCCAAAAAAAATATTTTTCCTTTATTATTCGTTACGCTGTCAATAATTGCATCAAAAGCCTGTTTTTGATCTGTGACTAACTTGGGCAAATTTTCATTTACAAAAGTAGCCAATTCACTGATGTTGTGCAGATGTACCAACATTGTATCGATTGCATCATTTACAGGGCGAACTGGAGAGGGTAATCCGAAGTCACTCAATGTTTTATCATTCAATGCTAAAAGTTTATTTTCTATTTGTATTAAACCTTCATTGTACATAACATCATTAAAAGGCATGGTAAAGTTCTGATTTTGCTGTCGAATTCCATGTCTGATATCTTCACAAAAATCGTCTTTGAAGATATCCCATAGTTTTAATGGTTCAGATGGCTGACAAAATAGCAGTATCACCACAAATAACTCCCTAAGTTTCAATGAACATTGCGACATCGAAGCTTCTCTTAAAGTCTTTTCCCAGTGATCATCATTTTCCAGCAAACCTCTGTCCCGGCAAGCTGCTTGATACGTCTCCTTGACAACTCCATTTATAGTTTTCAAATCTTCGAATGAAGTGGGACCGCGTACGTGGTGCAATAAAATTCTAAGGTAAAAGCATTCTGATTGTGACGGATGTACACCGTACACTCTTCCCAAAGCTTCATCTCTTTTTATATCTGGATGCCCATCTACGTCTTGACCGCGCTTTCGTCTTGAAAATTTGTTATTAGCCCACGTATAATAGTGTGGAACTTCGTGGTACAACAACGTTTTTGCAAATTCGTCGGTATTGCAGAGTTCAAAAAACGCTAATAGAGTGGTTTTGCGCGGATTTTGGGCAACTTGTCGTGCTGTTCCTGGTGTGAAATACACCCTTTGACCGTTTTCTAAGTGCACGGCCAAATGCACGACCGTGGGATGCCGGTCGTGGATGTGAAACTCGAGTATTCGCCAGACGGCTTCCGATGTACTTATATACCGCCCATTTAAATAATTTTCCACTTCATCATGCGGATTTCTAACGCTGAACGTGGCTTGATCGGAACCCTTATTTATATATTTACATATGTATTTTATAGCCTGAACTGAATGGCAGTATTCGACGTTTATGTGGGCGTTAAATGACCTACACAACATTGGAGAGTATGGTACAATCCATCTGTTATCTATTGTAATCGGCCTCCCTCTGATGTTCACAGTTGCGACCTGACCACCATTTTCAGCATCACGACGACGATATACAGGATAACCATCCTCGCCTGTCTGAGTATCGGTGACGAATCGCCGAGGATATTTCTTTGAACATATACCGTTCTTCATACACGGCGATGATAAATTGTGCTCCCCACAAGGTCCATGAATCATATTTTTGGTGATAATATCGAATAATATTGGGTCATCATCTTTGTTGGGTAGTTCGGCAACTATTATACTGTCTATTTCATCTGGTTGTATTTTTTGTTCAAACCAAAACAGCATATGACAGTGTGGTAGTCCGCGTTTTTGCCATTCAACACTAAGCATATGGCATTTGACTTTGCCAAATACCTCGTCTTTAGTGAACAACTTGATCATTTTCTTCATTTTTAAATGAAAAACCCTAGCAATGATGTCATGACGGTCGAAAGAACGTTGGCCAGCAAATAGCTCTTTCTTAATTTCTGGCCACTCCGGATTGCAAGTGAACGTCACGAATAAATCGGGTCTTCCATAGTTGCGTACATACGTCATTGCATCTTGGGTTTTTTCATGCATGTAACGCGGAGAGCCGGTGAAAGATGAAGGTAAGATGACATGTTGGCCAATATTTGCAGCGTTAACATTAGCATCCTGATTTAAAGCGTCTCTTAAATGGATATAGTCGTCAGCTCTCAGTTGTTGTTGATTGCGACTTATGTAACTTAGTCTCTCTGTTATCATTTTAGCCATCATGTCAACACAGTATTGACTAAACAAATCCCTATAATAATGAAGGGGATTAAAACTATTGGCCCTGGTCATCAATCTATACATATAAAATTGCATACACGAAACTGTTTTATTTCGCGCTGAATTTTGTACAGGGATAGTCAAATAATAACCATCTTCACTGTTAACAAACATCAATGGGTATTGTAAGGGATCGTAAGCTCTGTGTAATTCAGAAACTCTTTTCAGTTGACCATCTTTGCAATGAAGGACTATATCTCTAGGTCCCTTATCTTCGTCCACCAATAATACTGCAACTTCGTTTGCTGTAGGTGAATTGTATCTTCCACGATGTTGATTTTGTGGAGTGCGGTCAGCGTGAATGGTTAACTTTAAGTTCTCAGATGAAGAGTTATGTTCTAAATTGTATTTGAAACTGCGAATATAGATGTTATGGCTATTTAACGACGTCTGTAAATCATTGATTAAATCAATATTTAGATTAGGAGCAATATTAGAACGCAACGAAAGTTGGTTGGCATCAGAAATGAAATAAATTTGTAGAAACTGCGGGCTTTGCCCTTACGAAGGAAGTAGACTACCAATTAAATGATAAACTTGCCCTTCTACTTTAAATGTAGGCATAAAGTTCCCTTCGCGAATTTCTTTAGCTCCGAACGACGTCATTTGAAAGAGTGTATTATACTTGCGTATGTTTTTTAAAAAATGCGCAGATAATAGATGATTGCCCATTAATAGATCTTTTATTGGTTGTGGCGGTACCTGGATATCAGGAAGAACCACTTTTCCTGCTGCACAACACATACCATTTGGTTCTTCGCTCCATTTATTCGCAAAACACTTAGGACATGTTTTATTCATTTCGCCTATGTTCACAGTGCTTTGCTGAGCATAATCTATATTGGCATCGTAATTGAAGGCTGATCTATTTCTTTGAGCTAAATTCAGATTACGTGCTCTGACTGTAGCTGCTCGCTGTCTTTTCTGTTGCTAGGCGCTGCGAGCGCTCAGCGCTAGTCTCCCTATCCCTTGTTTCAGAGACATGCTGCCTTAAATCAGATAGACGCTGCGCACGTTCAGCGCTAGATTCCCGAGCACGGGCCTGCGATGTTATGATATTTTGGCTAGCGAGCCGCTGCGAGCGCTCAGCGCTAGTCTCCCTATCCCTTGTTTCAGAGACATGCTGCCTTAAGTCAGATTGACGCTGCGCACGTTCAGCGCTAGTTTCTCTAGCACGGGCCCGCGACGCTCTCACATTTTGGCTAGCGAGCCGCTGTGAGCGCTCGGAGCTAGATTCTCTAGCGCGTGCTTGCGAAATATATTCTCTATTTCTCGAGAGGCGCTGCTCATTTTCAGGGGCAGATTCTTCCGTACGGCGTACTCGAGCTGCTCTTGTCTGTGATGTCTGCCGAGACAGTTGCGATTTCCTTTTAGGCATTGCTGTTTTCTTTATAATAGTCAACAAACTACGCAGACTTGAAAACAATTATGAACAAAGTGAGAGCGACTCGACCACCATCCACCTCTATAAATAAACAAAATAATCGTAACGTAATATCGAAATTACGATATTTATTTACAATTATTACGATAGAATCATTGATAGATATACGATAGAACGAAGTACGAATATACAAAACGTACAACGAACTGAACCAAAACGAAATTACGATATTTGAGATATTTCCGATTATTATACAAATAGGAGAACGAAACAACGAACAACCAACCAAACGAACGAAACAACCGAAACCAATAAGCAACAGACATGCAACAATTTGAACACCATCTTACGACAACGTAGGCTTGTTGGATGTCGCTACGTCCCCGTCAGGGGGCGCGGCTAGCGGTGTCGGGGCTTAGCCCCCTTTCCGCGGAAGCTGTACAGTGGCCCGCAAATACGGGCCCGTCGCTATGTGCGCCTATAGCGGCTGGCGGTAGTGGGCGTGCGTGCACGCCCTGTGAGTGATTGCTATTTGTGTTTCTGTAGGCGCGTTACGACGTTGATCCACAACGCCGCTTGCTTCACGACACCTCGGCGGTCAGCCCCCGCCAGGTGAGACCCCAGTTACCTGGGGGAGGCCCGACGAGGACGACCAGCGACAGAGGTGCCAACTCCACGCTCCTACAGATAAGGTGAATAGCCCCCGCCCGTCCTGATCTCAGAGCTAGCCGATCACAGTCCGGGCTAAGAGGCTGTCGTGTGTGTTAGGACGGTATTGTGCTGTGTAACACCGTCCGGTGTCTACGTGAAATGCGGCCCGCACCGCACCTACACGTGTGAGTTGGGTGCCTGTCTAGAGGTGAATGTCTGATGTTTGCTACGTAACGCGCCTATATTAACCTAGCACGCGCTACGCAACAGATCACGCGCTACGCAACAGATGCATGTAAAGTGTGTGGAGTCTATTGTCACAAGTATGCCGCGTGTAGACCGGAGGCGGCATACTCGGAGGTCAATCCGGTGGGTGGATGGGGTCATCGTCCGCGACCAGGTCGCGGGGGAGGGGTCTCGCGTCGGGGGGGCGCGCATGCCAGGGCGCTATCTGCTTGACGTGGGGCCAAGCGGATGCGTCGGCACGCGCGAACATTCCCTTCGCGAGGCGCCCAGCAAACTCATCCAGGCTCTCAATCCCGAGGTCCCGATGCAGGACATCGTTCCTCACGAAGCGAGGAGCGTCAACTATAGTCCGCAGCGCAAGACTCTGCTGCGCGCGGAACAACTTCCGGCTCGACTCGCTCGTGAGGGCGAACCAAGCAGGGGCGGCGTACATCAAGATTGGGCGCACGTACAGTTTGTACACGCCCAACTTGATGCGCGCCGGGATGCGGGACGAGAGCACCGGTTTAAGGAGGTTGCGGGCGACCCTCCCCCGTGCGGCGACCGCGCGGACGTGTGGCCCCATCGTGAGCCGACGGTCGATAGTGACACCCAGGTACTTGACCCGGGGCGACCATTCGACGTCGGCTCCTTGCAGCTTCAGGGGTGGTGGGAGGGGCGCGGCTCCGGTGACCATCGCCTGCGTCTTACCCACGTTCACCGACAGCCGCCACTTCGACAGCCACTCGGGAAGAAGATCGAGGGCGCGCTGCATTTTGACCGCCGCGTGCTTCGCATGGAGCGAGGTGGTAATGTACGCGGCGTCGTCAGCATACAGCGCTAGCGTCGCATCGGGCGTAGTGGGGATGTCGTCGGTGTAGCGTGAGTAACACGCCGGCGAGACGCAGCTACCCTGCGGCACACCAGCCAACACCGGGCGGGCGCTTGATAGCGCTCCGTCGACCACCACCCTAAAGCTCCTGTGGGACAGAAAAGTAGAGACCACTTTAACAACGCGACGGGGCGCGTCTGACGTGGCCAACTTGTAAATAAGGCCGTCGTGCCACACACGGTCGAAGGCCTTCTCCATGTCGAGGAATACTGCCACCGAGTACTCCTTCTTGTTACGCGCAGCTGTGAGGTGGTGCAGTACCCTCGACAGCTGGAGCGTCGTGCTATGTTCCGCCCGAAACCCAAACTGTTCCGGCCGCGGCGCAATGTGTGGTTGGAGGTGTCGCAGCAGGAGTGCTTCGAACACCTTGGAGACCGTCGGCAGCAGAGTGATCGGCCGATAGCTCTCCGGCTTCAGAATGTTTTTCCCCGCCTTGGGCAGCATGATGACGCGCCCTTCCTTCCACGAGGCGGGAAAGGCCCCCGTGCGCAGTATCGCCGTGTACAGGCGCGCCAGCGCCGCTACCATACGGAACGGCAGGTGGCGCAGCGCTGTGTTGGTGATACCGTCAGCACCGGGGGCCTTCCTAGGCTTCGTTCTTAGGATGGCGCGTCTAACTGCGCCAGGCGAGAAGAAGACAGGGTCCTCATCGGGAGCTATCGGCGTGGCGAAGTAGTCTCCCAGGTGTTGCTCGACCGCTGCGACATGCTCGACGTCGCTGGTCGGGTTGGGGCGGAACTGACGCTCCAGGTGCTCGGCGAAGACCTCCGCCCGGTCCTCCGCTACATATCTGAGCGCCCCGTCACTGTTAAGCAGTGGACACACCGGAGCTGGGGTGTTCGTGAGTTGGCGGCAGAGTTTGTGAACCGACGGCCAACTGTCCGTAGTGGCGTCGATTCGTTCCTCCCAGCTCGCGGCGGTGTGTGCCTGTAACTCGGCCTTCACTTTTTCCGCGAGACGGTTGAGCTGCGTCTTGAGCGTGGGACATCTTGACTGTTGCCACTGCTTGCGAAGGCGCCTCTTCACGGCGATCATCGCGCTGATATACGCCGGCAGGGGCGGCAGTAGCCCTCTCCCCTGCGGCTGCGTTGTAGTCGCCGCTTCTAAGGCGCTTTGGATGCAAGCAGTGACGTCATCCGCCGTCTGGTCTACGTCCGCGGAGGTGGCAATAGGCCGAGTCAGCGTGGTGGCCTCTACTTTATCTGTGAAAACTGTCCAATCCAAGGATCGACGTGGCGCTAATGGCTTCAGTCGGGTCGGCATACCCGATAAGACGACGAGTACAGGTTGGTGGTCCGACTGCAACTCGTCGTCTATCACTTGTTCCGTGATCTGGCCCTGTAGCCCTCGGTGGACTACGATGTCCAGCACGTCCGGCATGTGTCTTGTGTCGTCCGGGTAATGGGTCGGCGTCTCTGGGCCGGACACCGTATAGCCGAAGGCTTCCGCGTCCGCGTAGAGTCGTCTCCCCTCGGTGTTCGTTTGAATGGAGTTCCACGCTGGGTGCTTACAATTGAAGTCACCGGCGAGGATTGTTGCTCTGGGTGAAGCATCAATAAGTGCCCGCAGCTCTGCCAGGTCCAGATGAGCCGCGGGCGGCTTATAGCAGGCGTATATTTCTATATCCTCGCCGGCTACGTGCAGCTGAACACCCAACGCGTACATCGTGTTGAGCGACGGCAAGGGGAGCTCTTGATGGACGACTCTACGCCTCACAAGTACCGCCAGACCACGGTATCTAATGTTGTGAGCCGACCGTTCGTCCTTCCTGTAAACGAGATATCCCGGGACCCTAATCCTGTCCTCGGGACCCAGGAGCGTCTCGCTTATAAGCGCCACGTCGATGTTTTGTTCCCGAAGGAGGTGGCGGAGGGGGGCGACCTTATCCCGAAGGCCGCGGGCGTTCCAGTGGATCACCCTCAACGACTTAGCCATGGTAAAGCTTTAAAAGTTCGGCCAGGCCGTCGAGGATGACCGTCTCTACGTCTTGGCCCTGCCTAATGGCCTTAATTAGGTCCATTAACAACTTGATGGCACAGGCTGTGAAGTCCTTCTTTGAAGTCGATATCGTAGCGCCGGTAGCGCCGCCAGGCGTGTCTTTGGTGGACTTTAATTGGTCCACGTTCTTCCGCTTCTCAGTGGCGGCGCTAGCAGCGACAGTGGAGACGCGAGTCTCTTTAGCCAACTCTTTATGTTCCCGCTCCTGCCGCTGCGCTATGCCGGTGCTAGTGGTAGGATGTTGGACAGTCACAGCCTGCACCTTGTCTGAGGCAGGGCCGGCCGTTGGGACTTCTTCCTTGGTCGCCGCGGAAGTGGGTTCGGCCATCTTGCCCTTTCCCTTGCCCCCGCGTCGATGCTTCTTCCTCCGCCTCGAGGAGGTGGCTTGGTCTCTTCCTGTGGGCCCATTGGCTGCCGCCATCAGCGACGCGCCTTGAGCCTCTTCTGTAGGCATCGTTTGTAGCCCTTCGGTGGCCACTAACGGCCGGCGTGTAGCGGCCGTGATGGCGACAGTCCCCGCTCGCTTGTTCCTTATTTCTACCTGGAACACGGGGCACTTTATATTACACGCGGGGTGCGGGCCACCGCAGTTAGCGCAAGTGGCCGGCTCCTCCCGCGGGCGTGGGCAGTCTCGTGCCGCGTGTTCGCCTCCGCATCGCACACAAGCGAGCGGGCGGTGGCACTGATGCGAGCTGTGCCTAAAACGTTGGCACCGGTGGCACTGGGCGGGCCCACGTTTGCCTCGCCAAGCCTCTATCTTGACACCCCGCATATAAAGAAACACAGTGGTGTCATAGATAGCCCGAACGTCGGGGGTTTTCTTTAAAATTGCGTGGAACACGCAGCCGGGTCGTCCTTGTGCGCCCTTAATGTGGCGCACATACTCCGGCTGGTACCCCAACGCTCGGAGTTCCTCCTCGATCTCCTTGGGGTCTGTGTCTGCAGGCAGCCCCCTGATGGCGATCTTAAGGTTCCTGTCCGCCGGCAGTGAGTAGGCGAACCAGGAGACGCCGCTATCCTTTTCCAGGCCAGTCAGGTAACGCTGGACCAGCCTGTACTCGTCCTCGGTATCGGGGGAGAACTTCACCCCCGTCCCGTAAGGACGCGCATTGGGAGGCCGGCCCAGCTTGGCGCTGATGGCCCTGAAGTGCGCGGCCCAGTTTGGTAGCCTCTCCACTACCAACGGAGGGTAGCGCGGCTTCCTCGGCTTCGTCTTCGTCGTCGTCGCAGCGCCGGGGGCGGCGGCAGGGGGTGCATTAGTTGCAGTGGATACGGTGGGGGCAAGGGGTAAATTAATATCACTTACCCCTGCTGGAGACTCTTCCGGTGCTGGAGACGGCGACGCTGGTGGTGTGCAGCGCGCCACGTCGGCAAATGTGAGCGACGCGGGCGTACCCCGACCTCGCGGCGCGTTGTCGCGCTGTGGCCGCGGTGGATCGAGGCAGTACCGCTTCGCCTCCTCCTGTTCGGCCGCAGTCTCGCCGGAGCTCCTCCTGCGTCGCTGGGCTCTGGCCTCAAACTGAAATTCGAAGCCGAACCCCAGCGACGGTGT
Source organism: Fissipunctia ypsillon (assembly GCA_947568875.1). NCBI lineage: Eukaryota > Metazoa > Arthropoda > Insecta > Lepidoptera > Noctuidae > Fissipunctia > Fissipunctia ypsillon. The sequence goes on from OX387668.1 coordinate 13,547,467, forward strand.
CGGTGATGCCGGCGACATCGCGGCGGCGTCAGCTCCTCCCACGGTGGGCCGCGTACCGGATCGCAGGGACGTGTCCCGAGACACGACTTCTTGACCGGACGCGGCCGAGCCCACGGATGCCAGCGACATGCTCGACCCTACGCGTGACGAGCATGCCGACAGCATGGCGGGCGAGTCGAAGGCTGAGGCTCGTGGTGGCGCCGGTGATTCAGGCGCTGGTTCCAGTGTTGGCGCTGGCCGCTCCTGCTTAGCCGTCGCCGGTCTCGCCAGCGAGAGGCGGGGACCGGATGTGGCGGTGCGCGAAGCTGGCACAGCTTTAGGCGCCTGCGCGGGCGCAGCACCGGTAGGCGCGGGCGGCGGCGCAAAGCGCGGCGGCGGCGCGGCAATGCGCGCGGGCGGTGCGCGGGGACGCGCGGTAGTCGCGGGGTTCGCGGTCGACGCGGCGGCACGCGCGGGCGCGGTGGTGCGTACGGACGCGATGGTACGCGCAGCGGGCGCGGTAAGGTGCGCGGCGGGCGCAACAGTTCGCGCGGCCGGCGCAGAGGTGCGCACAGGTGCGGGCGCGCGCGCATGCGGCGCATGGCCTGTACTCGCGGCCGGCCCCGGGGCCTGGATAGGTACCGGGCGGAACGCGGCGGGGCGGATGGGTACCGCCTGTTGTCGGCTCGACGGCGGCGTCGGCGCAACGCGCGCAGGCGCCGATGTCGTCGGTGGGCCGGCAGCTACAGCGGCGCTCCCCTCCCCTCTTCTTCCTTCCTCTCCTCCTCTTCGCTGGGACGGTCCGGCCGGCGACGAACCGGACGACGCGTCACCGATATTCGGCATCGACATCGCCCGGTCCAGCGCCGGAAGGTCTTCCTGGGACCCGACACCGCGGCCCAAAGAGCCGCGCTTGTCGGGCTTCGGCATCCCGTGGGCGTGGTCCTCCGCGACCGCACCGGTGACGGCTCACCGGGCAGCACGGTGGGGCTCCCCCTGTGTCCACACAAATGCCGGCTAGGTTACTTGTGCAAACACAGAGGCAACGATTAAAAAATGCGGTCCGCGCGGAGCAAACAAACTATTGCGTAGGAAAAGCAGTTTGTGGGACGACCACTGGCTAATCCTCCCCACAACGTAGGTTTTGTTGGATGTCGCTACGTCCCCGTCAGGGGGCGCGGCTAGCGGTGTCGGGGCTTGGCCCCCTTCCCGCGGAAGCTTTACAGTGGCCCGCAAATACGGGCCCCTCACTATCTGCGCCTATAGCGGCTGGCGGTAGTGGGCGTGCGTGCACGCCCATGTGAATGATTGCTATTGGTGTTTCTGTAGGCGCGTTACGACGTTGATCCACAACGCCGCTTGCTTCACGACACCTCGGCGGTCAGCCCCCGCCAGGTGAGACCCCCAGTTACCTGGGGGAGACCCGACGAGGACGACCAGCGACAGAGGTGCTGACTCCACGCTCCTACAGATAGGGTGAATAGCCCCCGCCCGTCCTGATCTCAGAGCTAGCCGATCACAGTCCGGGCTAAGAGGCTGTCGTGTGTGTTAGGACGGTATTGTGTTGTGTAACACCGTCCGGTGTCTACGTGAACTGCGGCCCGCACCGCACCAACACGTGTGAGTTGGGTGCCTGTCTAGAGGTGAATGTCTGATGTTTGCTACGTAACGCGCCTATATTAACCTAGCACGCGCTACGCAACAGATGCATGTAAAGTGTGTGGAGTCTATTGTCACAAGTATGCCGCGTGTAGACCGGAGGCGGCATACTCGGAGGTCAATCCGGTGGGTGGACGGGGTCATCGTCCGCGACCAGGTCGCGGGGTAGGGGTCTCCTCGCGTCAGGGGGGCGCGTATGCCAGGGCGCAATCTGCTTGACATGGGGCCAAGCAGATGCGTCGGCACGCGCGAACATTCCTTTCGCGAGGCGCCTCACAAACTCGTCCAGGCTCTCAATCCCGAGGTCCCTCTGGATGATGTCGTTCCTCACGAAGCGAGGGGCGTCAACGATAGTCCGCAGCGCAAGATGTTGTTGCGCGCGGAGCAGCTTGCGGTTCGTCTCGCTCGTGAGGACGAACCATGCAGGGGCGGCGTACGTCAGTATCGGGCGCACGTACAACTTGTACACGCCCAACTTGACGCGCGCCGGGAGGCGGGACGAGAGCACCGGTTTAAGGAGGTTGCGGGCGACCCTACCTTGTGCGGCGACCTTGCGGACGTGTGGCCCCATCGTGAGCCGACGGTCGATAGTGACACCCAGGTACTTGACCCGGGGCGACCATTCGACGTCGGCTCCTTGCAGCTTCAGGGGTGGTGGGAGGGGCGCGGCTCCGGTGACCATCGCCTGCGTCTTACCCACGTTCACCGACAGCCGCCACTTCGACAGCCACTCGGGAAGAAGATCGAGGGCGCGCTGCATTTTGACCGCCGCGTGCTTCGCATTAAGCGAGGTGGTAATGTACGCGGCGTCGTCAGCATACAGCGCTAGCGTCGCATCGGGCGTAGTGGGGATGTCGTCGGTGTAGCGTGAGTAACACGCCGGCGAGACGCAGCTACCCTGCGGCACACCAGCCAACACCGGGCGGGCGCTTGATAGCGCTCCGTCGACCACCACCCTAAAGCTCCTGTGGGACAGAAAAGTAGAGACCACTTTAACAACGCGACGGGGCGCGTCTGACGTGGCCAACTTGTAGATAAGGCCGTCGTACCACACACGGTCGAAGGCCTTCTCCATGTCGAGGAATACTGCCACCGAGTACTCCTTCTTGTTGTGCGCGGCTGTGAGGTGGTGCAGTACCCTCGACAGCTGGAGCGTCGTGCTATGTTCCGCCCGAAACCCAAACTGTTCCGGCCCACAACGTAGGAACTGTGGAAATCGCTACGTCCCCGTCAGGGGGCGCGGCTAGCGGTGTCGGGGCTTGGCCCCCTTTCCGCGGAAGCTATACAGTGGCCCGCAAATACGGGCCCCTCGCTGTGTGCGCCTATAGCGGCTGGCGGTAGTGGGCGTGCGTGCACGCCCCTGTGAGTGATTGCTATTTGTGTTTCTGTAGGCGCGTTACGACGTTGATCCACAACGCCGCTTGCTTCACGACACCTCGGCGGTCAGCCCCCGCCAAGTGAGACCCCCAGTTACCTGGGGGAGGCCCGACGAGGACGACCAGCGACAGAGGTGCCGACTCCACGCTCCTACAGATAAGGTGAATAGCCCCCGCCCGTCCTGATCTCAGAGCTAGCCGATCACAGTCCAGGCTAAGAGGCTGTCGTGTGTGTTAGGACGGTATTGTGCTGTGTAACACCGTCCGGTGTCTACGTGAAATGCGGCCCGCACCGCACCTACACGTGTGAGTTGGGTGCCTGTCTAGAGGTGAATGTCTGATGTTTGCTACGTAACGCGCCTATATTAACCTAGCACGCGCTACGCAACAGATGCATGTAAAGTGTGTGGAGTCTATTGTCACAAGTATGCCGCGTGTAGACCGGAGGCGGCATACTCGGAGGTCAATCCGGTGGGTGGATGGGGTCATCGTCCGCGACCAGGTCGCGGGGGAGGGGTCTCGCGTCGGGGGGGCGCGCATGCCAGGGCGCTATCTGCTTGACGTGGGGCCAAGCAGATGCGTCGGCACGCGCGAACATTCCCTTCGCGAGGCGCCCAGCAAACTCATCCAGGCTCTCAATCCCGAGGTCCCGATGCAGGACATCGTTCCTCACGAAGCGAGGAGCGTCAACTATAGTCCGCAGCGCAAGACTCTGCTGCGCGCGGAGCAACTTCCGGCTCGACTCGCTCGTGAGGGCGAACCAAGCAGGGGCGGCGTACATCAAGATTGGGCGCACGTACAGTTTGTACACGCCCAACTTGATGCGCGCCGGGATGCGGGACGAGAGCACCGGTTTAAGGAGGTTGCGGGCGACCCTCCCCCGTGCGGCGACCGCGCGGACGTGTGGCCCCATCGTGAGCCGACGGTCGATAGTGACACCCAGGTACTTGACCCGGGGCGACCATTCGACGTCGGCTCCTTGCAGCTTCAGGGGTGGTGGGAGGGGCGCGGCTCCGGTGACCATCGCCTGCGTCTTACCCACGTTCACCGACAGCCGCCACTTCGACAGCCACTCGGGAAGAAGATCGAGGGCGCGCTGCATTTTGACCGCCGCGTGTTTCGCATTAAGCGAGGTGGTAATGTACGCGGCGTCGTCAGCATACAGCGCTAGTGTCGCATCGGGCGTAGTGGGGATGTCGTCGGTGTAGCGTGAGTAACACGCCGGCGAGACGCAGCTACCCTGCGGCACACCAGCCAACACCGGGCGGGCGCTTGATAGCGCTCCGTCGACCACCACCCTAAAACTCCTGTGGGACAGAAAAGTAGAGACCACTTTAACAACGCGACGGGGCGCGTCTGACGTGGCCAACTTGTAGATAAGGCCGTCGTACCACACACGGTCGAAGGCCTTCTCCATGTCGAGGAATACTGCCACCGAGTACTCCTTCTTGTTGTGCGCGGCTGTGAGGTGGTGCAGTACCCTCGACAGCTGGAGCGTCGTGCTATGTTCCGCCCGAAACCCAAACTGTTCCGGCCCACAACGTAGGCATTATAATTCGAGAGGGTCATCAATCCACGGAAAATCTTAACACCGCGATTCAGAAAAATGACGTATTTGCAGAACGCCATCTATGGGCAAATCGATAAAACGTCCGCACAAAGCATCTAGCTTTACAAATGAAAGTTGTGCTAGTGGCATTTTGCGTTTTAGTAATTTTATATTATCTCCGAAACTGTATGACCAATTGACATACTGTAAATGGCAAATCTTATCTGTATGGTGTCCTTGTGATACTGAAATAATTTATTGTGATGAAAATTAATATTTTGTTGCTCAAATAATCAACCAAACGTAAGTATGCCGAAAAAATACTTTTTTTTAACAATAAAAGAAGTATAAAAGATAAAATATAAAAGATAGAAATATGGTATCGCGGAGTTTTTTGTAGAAATAATTAAGACGAACCAGGTTGCCATACATTGTTTTTAATTTTTAACAACTGTTTAGGCAGCGCATGCAAATAATTCTGTTTTATGAGGTATTTCTTTCCGACTTGCTAGACAAAAGTTGTGATAGCTCGGTTAATATACATGTTATAAAAATAATTTATAGCCTATAGCACTCAGGAATAATGTAGCTTTCTACCAGTGAAATTTTTTTTAGAATTGGATCATTAGTTCCAGAGATTACCCCCTACATACAAACTTACAAACTTACATACTTACAAATTTTACCTCTTTATAATATTAATAGTATAGTATAGAAGTATAGATAACACATAATCAAATAACGTAAACACAAATAATTCTCATTCCGTAAATTATAACATTTCCGGTAATAAACTTATTTTACAATATTATAGACTTTCAACGGCCAACGGTCAATCAGGCCGAGGTTTCACGATTAGTAAAGCTCGGGTCGGCCATCAGCGATCGAATGGTCGAGTCTTAGCCGTCGCAAATACTAAAATACACTACGGTTAGTAGGAGGGGTATAGTGTTGCCAGTTAATTTGAACACAATACTACTATATTTTGTAACACACGATAGGAATTATAACACAATACAACACAATAACATTCTACCTACATTAATCTATATTAATTCATAACTTAAAATAAATGCGAATTCACTCAAATGATACGTGAAAACATCAATTTTGCCATGAAGTTCGTTGATGATACGAACTCTCTGGGTCACAGGTGTTTTGGAGAGTAGGTTGGTCCTGGCTGTCGGCACGGCCTGCAGTGGCGGGCGCCGCCTCCACACATAGCGGTCTGGTACGCAAAAACTCAAGCGCTGAAGCACTCCTGGATTATGCTCGATGCCACGAAGTAATTTGACCAGATACGAGACAAGTGTAAACTCCCGTCGTACCCTCAATTCATTGTACCCGATCATATCCAGCACAAATAGAGTGGGGTGCATCAACGGGTAAAACGGATATACCCCATAAAGCTTCCTGTACAAGTGGCGTATAAACTTCTTCTGAACGCGCTCCAACATTACAGAGTATATGTATGTCCTCATGTGGAGCCCATATGACAGCACTATGTTCCAGATGACTCCTGACTAGTGCGTCATACAGGACCCTGACTGTTGCAATATTGGTGAAGTCTCGTGTCTGTCGTCTCAGTACGAATCCCAAGTTTCTGAATACCCTTTTGCAGGTCTTAGTTATATGATCGCGAAACGACAATTCAGGAGATAACAGAAAGCCCTAAATCACGTACTTGTGTGATTCGTTGCATAGGCACTGCGTCCACCACGTCGACCTTTACTAAGCTGCTCGGAGCTGCTTTGCCACGCACTTTTGGAGTAGTGTAGGCGAGTTTGCTGTCCATCGTTTATAAAAATATATATTCTTTTATCTTAATATGCACAACGTACAACGGCGTTTAGAAATTCGCTTTATATTTTAAAGGAATATTTAATATATGCATTTAAAATAAACGTTTGATACTTCCTTAAGGACTAAGGAATAAGTATAATAAATAAATAATGCTTACAAAGACACCTACTGAGGAGACACCGAGTTAAGAAAAAAAAAGTTTCGTTCAAAGGTGTCTGAATTCAAACAATATACAGGTTGGAATTTTTTGACCTCACCTAGAGGGAAAGTGCTCTAAATACTGGAGATAGCAAATTTTACTCAAAAGAAACATCTTTATTTTTAAAAAGAAACAAATCTGCATTCAATAATTTTCGAAAATTCGCTTGCGACACTCAGGAATCGAACCAGATAAAATCTGGAAAAAATAACACCCTGTACTTTTATGGCATTAGTCGATAGGGTTAATCTTAAGGATAAAACCTCTCTAACAAACATGATGAATTAAATGAAAGGAAAACCATAAAATCTTATTTTAATTGAACGAGAAAAATGGGTAAACTAACTAATTAGTTGCTCGAAATGAGCTCCATTTTGTTGGATACACAGGAGATAGGGTGATTCTGCCCTGAAGCCCAATAGCGATAAGACATATACCAATGGAAAGATCTCATCAAGGAGCATATTTCTTATTATGAAGACTTCTGTTGTGGTACAATTGAAATTCTGGTATTTCGCCAATTAATTAACTTTCATTAATTCTTTGCCTTGCAAACATCATCTTTTAAGCCTATAATGGATATTTTAAAACATTGGCCTCCTAGATGCCGTTTTAGGAACAATGTTTTTAAGAGTCGGTCAGCCGGTCAGAACGTTAAGCCTGCTGCATCCCCCAATAGCGTTAAGATACATGCCAATGGAAAGATCTCTTCAAGGGAAATATTTCGTGGTACGACAACGTCTCTCGATTTTAGTCAGTGAGAGCTACAGAGCTATAAATATGAGTAATTAAGCATTATTAAAATTCAGGTATTTCGACAATTAATTATTTTTCACTATTTCTGTGCCTTGCAAACATCATCTTTTGAGCCTATCACCGTCCACTTTAAAACATTGCCTACGAGTATATCATATGCCGTTTTAGGAACAATATTCCTAAGAGTCGGTTGGACATACATGTTCAACCCGCCGAAACTCCCAATACCGTTAAGGTATATTCCATTGAAAAGATCTCGTCTCGAAGAACGTTTATTACTACTACAACTTGTCTGAATTATTAGTTTGTTCGGCGTTAAATCATCGTAAATGTGACGTAACATCAACACTTAATTCTCGTCATAAGTTAACTAATTAATAAACAGTAACTTGTAAACATCATCATCATTATATTAACACAAAAAAAATTACATCTGAATTCTCCAAAGGGAGGCAGACAGGATATGTACACACGGCTACATATCAAGTTATACATTTCCAGTAAATGCTGACCTCTCATTGTAAGGAAATGCAATGCGAGATTAGCTTATACTAGGTATGTATAGCTTGATATGTAGCCGTGTGTACAACTACATTTCGGCTACAGATGTAAAAATACCTCTTCAGCCATTTCAGAGAACAATTTGTGTTCTCTTCTATCTACAAGTATAAAACAAAATATTTTTTCATGTATCTGTGTGTGTCACTTAGTTCTTCTAAACTACTCTTAGTATCTAGTTAAAAAAACTTATTTCCGAAGGTTTAAGTCTATAATACAGTAACATTTAAATATAGCACAGATATCTAGAAAGAAAGAAAGAAAGAAAAATAAGTTTATTTTTCACAGAAACACGTGCATATAAAACGATAAGAATAATCAGAAAAATAAAACAAAATAGATCCACATTATAATCACGAGCTCAAAACAGAAATAGTCGGCAACTGCACGTCATGACTGTGACAAGAAGGCTTCCTCTCAGCATGATGCTGTACTATGAGGGACCCACAGCACAGCACTGATTTTCAGTGGTCACCCGAAAAAGACGTATGGAAATCAAGTCAGGTTCAGTGATCAGTACATAAATAGTTACATAACAAAACAACCAGTAACTACTTAAAATATGCTGCAACTGTGCAACCAAATATATGGATAAAAATTATGAAATAACCTAATAATTACTCCGCAGGCATCGCAGGTGCGTGCATAAACAATATCTCGATGTTTTGACATGTCGCCACATCAATACTAGATTGTCCCGACAACACAATAGAAGCTGCTTATTTACTTGACATTTATTTTTCCTGATCCCCAAGTCTTGTCGGAAAGTTGTTTTTGTAACAAATGTTTCTCTTAAAAATCACTTATGGCTGTTGGGCACCAAGAACATTCCTTAACTTCGATATTCAAGTTCACCTATTTAGGTCATTATCGCCGAATTTACTAACCATTGGCAAAAGTCGTGTTAGTAGCAAAGGTGAAATCTCTTTCCATTGGTATATATCTTATGGCTATTGAGCTTCGCTTCGCTTTATGAGCTTCCATAGTTCGGTGCCCATTCTCCTTTATTCTTTTAAGGAATTCATTTCCAGTAACTTTACATAGTGAGTTGTGATGATTATTGAAAATCGTAGTGTGAACCTCAGTTCTTAACTCGTTTACAGTTGCATAGGATTATTGGTAAATTTGATTTTTAACATATCCCCATAAAAAGAATCTAAAGTGGTGAGGTCTGGTGATCTTGCAGGCCATCTGATTGTGCCGTTTGTACCAATCCAGGTATTGCAATGGTTATTATATTTAGATTTGATGATTTTCGTTTCATTTAATTTATCATGTTTGTTAGAGAGATTTGATCCTTATGATTGATTTTATCGATTGATGCCAGGTTGTTATTTTTTCGGATTTTAACTGGATCGATTCCCGAGTGTGGCAAGCGAATTTTCGAAAATCTTTGAATGCAGATTGGTTTCTTTTAAAAAGTAAAGGAATGATTCCTTTGACAATTTGCTATATTCAGTATTAAGAGTACTTCCCCCCAGGTGAGATTAAAAAATTCCACTCTGTATACCAGTTCATTTCAGCATCTGCGTCCACCGAAAAATGGTATTGAAGATTTTAAAAGGAGCCTGCTATACCCACTGTCCACGATTCTGATTGTTTTTCAAAATAGCGGTCACGCATGAACCGTATATAAATCGATAGAAGACATCATAGAACCAAACCCCGTAAACCGTCACGTTTACGAGAATATTAACGTTGAAAGTTGATCTCATATAACCCATCTGCCTTCAAAGTAAGAGTGAACAGGCATCTTTTGGGCACGCTCTTTCCATCATAGACCTCATCCATAGCTTTCTATTAGGCGTGATCGAGGTCAAGTATAGGCTCATTTAGCAATAATAAAAAAGATGACGTGACATCGATATTATAGATGTTTGAAATAATCTCTCTGAATGTTTAAAATAATCATTTTTCATCTTTTAACTAAACTAGTCAGTCTAGCGCGTAGATTGCTGGCTCTATAAAGCAGTCATCATCATCATCATAATACTGCTGGACAAAGGCCTCCCCCGAAGATCTCCACGACGACCGGTCCCACGCTATCCTCATCCAGCTGGTTTTAACCTTCACCAGATCCTCGGTCCACGTTGTGTGAGGCCTGCCAACGCTGCGTCTTCCGGTACACGGTCGCCACTCGAGAACTTTAATGCCCCAACGGCCGTCAGTCAGGCAGTGACACCAGGTTTTTTAAAGAATTTATTTGTAAAGGAATGTTAGCAAGTTTATAACTAGCCTTAACCAAATAATGCCTACCACAGTAATTTTATTAATTTTTAGCTTAATATAGTTACTAAAATGATTACTTTAAACATTCAGAGTGATTATTTCAAACATCTATTCAACAAGATATAAGCAAGTTCAAAAAATATGGATGTCACGTGATCTACTTTGTACGTATAATATCTTCAAAAATATCTTCGAAATATGACACTACGGGGTTTGGTCTTATTATGTTTTCTGTTTGCATTGATGTCAGCTATCGATTTATATAGATATCATGCACGGCCCCCATTTTGAAAAAAAAAATCAAAATGGCAGACAGAGGTTTACCATGGACCTTCAAAGCCCTTTAATTAAACACGTTTAAGAGATTTTACCAAGAGGTATTTGATATTTATATTAGTGTTTTCTACAACATAATTAAACAATATTATTCCAATTGACATTTTTTTCGCATATTGTACAAAGTCATTAAGGAAGTATCAAACGTTTATTTTAAATGCATATAACAAGTATTCCAAAAGGAATACTCGCTTTATATCGGAATAAATTCGCTTTATATTTAAAAAAAATATAAAGCGAATTTCTAAACGCCGCGCCATTGTACGTTGTGCATAGGAAGATAAAACATTATTTGTAATCACGGTGGCTAGCAAACTCGCCTACACTACTCCAAAACTGCGTGGCAAAGCAACTCCGAGCGGTGAAGTGAAGGTCAACCCCGGAAGGGTTTTGTGAATGACCGCACTGTCGTATTGAGTACTTATAGTAGTAGATTTAAATAAATAAATAAATATACCCTTACGCTCTAGCATAAATCAGCGGACATATCCTAAAAAATATTTGAACGTTTGAAAATTTGTTGGATAATTAATAAATCTGTTGTAATATAAAGTCATGTAACTAATAATGATATAAAAATGGACGGAGCAATTTTTCACATTACGTAGTTAAGCAAAAATAAAAAAAATATGTTAAAAAAGGAAAATCTTTTGGATAACTAAACAAAGCTATGTATTTAAAGATATAAAAACATATTAAAAAATAAAAATTCGCAGAGCAATTTTTCTGTAGAAGTTATAGTACAAAATGTTAAAAGTTAATTTTGGGGTATCTCTGACATCGAAAAAATATTGGATTCCTTTACATACTTATTCTAACTAGTACATACGTACGTATACAGAAAGTATTGTGATGTTGGAACCTTGGCTTGTATTAAAGGAAACACTGTTTGCAGTTTGGTGTCTTTTATTAGACTAAAACTTGAGTACATTATAAAAAAGGAATATGAAGAAAAGTTGCTTACATAGCTAAGTACGCGCCCATATAGGTATTCGTAATAATATACTCACACTTCACCTCCCGGGGGCGAAGAGAAAAAAAAAAAATTTCGTAGTTACGATTTTTTTTTTTTTAACTACACAATACTATTATTACGATAAGATTAAAATTAAAAAAATAAAACAACTTAAAATTAAACATGACAATGTTATACATAAAAAAAACAATAATCAATCTTTAATAAAATAAGGAAGAGAAAGTTCCGTTTACTTTTATTCATAAAATAGTTTAGTCCTATTTTTATGAATTATTTCTTCTTTATTTGAATTATTTTTTATCTTAACATTACATCCTAAGTCTTCTACAACTACATATGGTCCTTTATACAGAGGATCCAACTTACGTCCAGTTTCTATCTTAATTAATATTAAATCTCCTACCTGATATCTAACAGGATTCATTGCAATATCATACTTAGCTTTTCTCTTATGTTTTTTAGTTATCAAATTATTTTTAGCTTCAGATTGCGCCAACTGTAATCTGTATTTCAATTGCAATGGATAACTGTCTACATTGTATAATGTTTCTACATGATCAGACAAATTAGATGGTATATTACATAGTTTACCAAATACTAATTCATGTGGCGTGTAATTTGTTTCCGAATGTATAGTATTATTAAAACTGAAACACCAAAAAGGTAACCATTGACTCCAAGTTTCAGGATGATTGTCGCACTGAATTCTTAAAAATGAACCCAACACTTTGTGGGTATTTTCTAGAGCTCCTATTGATTCATGATGATAAGCCGTAGAGGAGAGTTTTTTAACATTCAAAATCTTACATACCTGTTCCATTGTAGACGAAATAAACTCCGTTCCTCGATCAGTGGCTATTACCTTAGGAATACCAAATATCAGAATAAAATTACGCACGAATGCATCAGCAATGGACGTAGTTTCTTTATTTGCAAGAGGAATTGCCTGTACAAATTTGGTCAGTTCACATTGGGTAGTTAAAATATAAGAATTATCATCTATGGACCTGTCTAGGGGTCCTACTACATCTAGATATACTTTTTCAAAGGCTGAAGATGCCGTACTGGTAATCTCCATCGGCTCTTTAGTGTAACGACTATGTTTCATTTTCTGACACTTCGTACATTTACGTACAAATTCTTGAACATCTCGTTCAATACTAGGCCAAAAATATCGTTTCTTAATAGTATTTATCATTCTGCGCATACCAGCATGTCCGCTAGATGGCAGTAAATGAAAATCGTTCATAATGAGAGTTTTCTCTTTATCGTCCGTTATTCTTTTAACACCTCGCAATATACATATGCGCGGTCCGGTCCAATCGTTTAGTGACTTTATTTCACTGCAAATATGTTTAATAAATTCAACATTTTGTTCATCTTTTACAATGCAAACTTCTTGGATACCTATCTTTTTGCAAAATAAACTTAATTTATGCACAAATTCGACTCGCGAGAAATGCGCCTTGAAATTAAGATTAATGTATAAATGTTTTATATCTGATCTAAAAGCAAAACACTCTATTTCCGTAGTAATCATATTTCTCATTCTCAATTTATCTAATGTTTTGCCATCCATAAACATCATCTCAATCGTGTCACGCGGTTTTCTTAATATATCTACGACTTTTGGTTGCCAATCAGAAATCAGGCCAATCGTCTTTAGATTTACTAAGATCCGCATTCCCTTTTAAAACGTTATTATCATTCATCTCATCTATCCTTTTTTTCTGTGCTCTAGTCATCACATTTACAACTTGTTCATGCATATTTTTTAAATCATCCGATGTCATACTAACTCTTGATAAAGCATCTGCTACAGTATTTTCTTTCCCCTTTACGTAAATAATTTTAAACCTATATTCTTCTAAAGCAAGTCTAAATTTAAGTAATCTATTAGAAGGATCTTTGATTCCAAAAAGATACACTAAGGGTTTGTGGTCAGTCATTAATGTGAAGTTTCTGCCGTAAACATATGGTCTAAAGTACTTCACAGCCCAAACAATAGCCAAAAGTTCCTTTTGGATGGTCGGGTAATTCTTTTCTGCCTTATTTAATGGCCTACTTGCGTATGCTATGGGTCTCAAGTCTTTGTTGCATAAAACTGCACCAATAGCTATTCCTGATGCGTCTGTTTGTATTACGAATTCATTGTCTCTCGAAAAATCAGGATATTGCAATATCGGGGGTGTCATTAACAACTTTTTTAAGATTTCAAACGCATTGTGACACTCATCTGTCCATTGAAATGGTTCGTTTTTCCTGCATAATTTATTTAAAGGTATAGTAATATTAGCGAAAGATTTTATAAATTTACGATAATAATTACAGAATGCTACAAAACGCTTGACCTCCTCTGAATTTTTGGGGATTGGATAATTTTGGAGTATTTTAGTTTTTTCTGGATCAGGAGAAACGCCTTTCTCTGAAACCACGTGTCCTAAATACAAAAGTTCTTTTTTTAAGAATTCGCACTTTTGAGGGTTTAATTTTAGATTTACTTTTCTGAGTCTTTCCATAACGCTTATTAAATTTTGATTATGAGTAGTCAAATTGCGTCCAAAAATGACTAGGTCATCTAAATACACAAAACATTTTTCAAATGCTAGGCCCGACATAGCAACTGACATCATACGACTGAATGAACTCGGACTAATTTTAAGCCCCATCGGTAACCGTTTCATTTGATATTGTCCTGAACTAGTTGTAAATGCCGTATACTTACGACTCTGAGGATTCAAGGTCACTTGGAAATAACCTTGGTGAAGGTCAAGGTGACTAAAATAAATTGCGCCTGAAAGAGAATCTAATATTTCAGTGATATTTGGCAATGGAAATTTGTCATCAGCCACGATTTCATTTACTTTCCTATAATCTACTACTAGTCTCCACTTCTTATTTTGACCTTCAACACTTTTTTTAGGTACTAATAATATTGGGCTTGACCATGCACTGCTACATTCTTCTATGATGTCATTTTCTTTTAAGTTTTTTATTTGATTTTCAATTTCGGGCTTTAATGCTTGTGGTAAACGATATGGTTTAACATATACTGGGGAAACATTTGGTTTAATAGTAATTGATTGTTGGTAAATATTTGTGGTTGTTAACCTGTTACCTTCTACGTAAAAAACATCTGCATATTTTGCGCATATTGTTTCAATACTTTTTTGCTCTTCATCGTGTAAATGAGATAAATTTAATTCGCTCAGTAGTTTTTGAACTCTATTTACGTTTATGCCAGTTTTATTAAATGAACATATATGATAGTCATTTAAAGATTGTAACCCTGGTGTAAACAATGGTAACTCTACGTCTTTTTCAGTAACATTTAAGATCTTAATAGGAATCCTATTATTTATTACTCTTGTAATTTCATTTGCTAAAAATATATCTTTGCTCAGCTCTTTTCCACACACAACAACATCACCATTTATGCAATTATCCACATAAATATGGTGTATCGATTCGGATCGAGCAGGAATAACTATGAAATTTTTATTTTTACTAGCATAATTAATCAATTTTAACGAATAACTGTAATTGTCTTTATATAAAGTAACTAAATTTGTTTGTAAATTAATATTAGCTACATATTTCATTAGAAAATCTATACCTAAAATCCCATCAGCCGTTAGTGGTACCGATTCAAAAATTAAAAAGTTGTGATTAAAATGTATGTTGTCACAGGTTTTTAAAGTTAAATTAACCGATCCTTTAGATATGGTCTTCCCTCCAAAGCCATTTATTAATATATTGTCTCTTTGCACTGGCGTATTAAAGGGAATTGCTCCATTTTTTATAACAGATACTGAAGCGCCAGTATCAACAAGCCAATAATATTTGTTGTTGTTAATGTTTAATATCACGTATTTAGTGTCGTTATTACATGATAAGATGGTATTCTTAAGATCGAAAAAACTGAATCTGACTGTTATTTGATTGTTCACTGCTTTGGGGCTCGTCTACATTGTGTTCCGCCGTATATAAGTTTCGGTTTTGTGTGTTAAGTCTACCCCTGCTTTTCTGAAAACTGTTAGTAGGTCTACGATTACTATAATTTCCTCTAAAGTTATTATGAAAATTGTTTCCTCTATAGTTATAATAATTTCCGCGTCCTGTTCCACGTTGATATCCATTTCCACTATTGTGTCCTAGCTGTCTATGAAAATAATTATTTGAGTTTTGATTATAATTGTGTCTACCACCGCGACCGCGACTGTTACTATAGCGTCTATTGTTATAGAAAGTACGTCCTTGCTTTGATACATGCATGATGTTACCTTGTTGCTGTGTGGCAGGCCTGTCCTCGTCTTTTGCAGCCTGTATTGCTTCCTTCAAGCTGTTGTAATTGCGCGACGCGATGATGGTGGATAGTCTCGAGCTGCGTAGTCCGTCTGAAAATGATTTTATCGCAGATTTTTCATTTATGGGTTTAAGTACAGAATAAGCACTGCAATCCCCGTCTGCTTGAGAAATCGTCATGTCAGTAAATAACTGCTCTATTTCCTTACCATATTCCTCAACAGTCTTTTGACCTTGTCTCATAGCCAGCATCCGCGATTGAATGGCTGTGTACGACTTTTTTGTTGTTAAATTATTCCTTAAATCTTTAATTAAATCTGAAACTTTCCCATATTTGTCAGAAATACGCAACTTTGCGTTTTCCGAAAGTCTACTTTTTAAGATAAAAATAATCAATAAAGAATTACCTTTATCGTCGAGCATATTAGCGTACATTTCAATGGCGTCAATCATTCTCTTAGTGGTGTTTTCAGTATCATCCATAACTGGAATTAAATTACATGCCACCTTTAAATCAAATTCCATTTTGTTAGTTTCTATTGATTTTGGAAAAATACATAATTTTTTTATTTCATCATACAATTCCTGGCTCTTATCAAAAATATCCTTAGCTAATCGAATTACTTCCGCATCGCTATTTTTACCTATGACTAAAAGTAATGATTTGCACTTCTCAAAAACATCATTTGCTTCTTTCAATTTTATTTCAATAGTCTGGCCTTTATATCTACTTTGACCTCTTTTTACCAAATATGTTCGTATTTCATATAACAACTTTTGGCATTCTTCTAAACTTTCTAACATAATGAATATAATATTTTTAAAATATTGCTATAATTATTCATAACTAGGTAAAACTTAACACTATTTCGTAACATACTGACAAAAGAATGGAATACGTAAGCACTATTCGCCGCGAGGTATCATGTTCGATGAGTATCCGTGCGCCGTTTTATGAGTTATAATTTATTAGCGTAATGAAATTTGATCACTGGCTTTACTCAATATTGTCTTCCGAAACGATTTTAAACTGCTTGAATATATTCTAAACACTTTAAATAACACTTATTGTTCATTTGCAAGCACTTTTTGAGATTATTAATGTTTATAATTATAGGGTTTAAACACTCACGAAAAACGAAAAGTTTATTTGTTTACGCAGCAGTCTCCTCAACGCTGCGCCTGGCTCGCAGAGACGAACTGATGCGGGATATTGCCTGCATACCCATTTCTTCTTGAATAAGGCGTCGATGGCACGCCCTATATAACTTGCAACCAAAAAAATAGTACAAGTACCAATACCAGGGCCAGCAAAATATATGTTACCGTGCTCATACTTTGAAGGTGGTTTCCAAAATCTTTCAACTGAGCCGCATTATCGCCCGCAGCGTTCTGGGTTAGAAACACGTCTTCCTTTTCCACTTTTGACTGACACATCTTGAGAACGAATTTGAAACCAGCTTAAAATTTTTACTTGTGTAACTAGCACTTAAAAACTGAATCAAAAGGAAACAAAGTTCCTTGGCAGAGCCCTGGCAGGGTCGCCATGTGATGTTGGAACCTTGGCTTGTATTAAAGGAAACACTGTTTGCAGTTTGGTGTCTTTTATTAGACTAAAACTTGAGTACATTATAAAAAAGGAATATGAAGAAAAGTTGCTTACATAGCTAAGTACGCGCCCATATAGGTATTCGTAATAATATACTCACACTTCAGTATTTCAGACTGAGGAAATATTCACAGAGAGTTATAAGCGATTTTCATGTTTAGGTGAAAATGCCCAACTTCTTGTAAAAAAAAATGTTGGATTATTGTACATCTGTAATCTGTATCACCTAACTTCATCACATGCCAAATTTCAGAGGCAGAGGAATTTTTCGGAAGTCTCCATACAACAATATCCTCGTTGATTGGACTATAATGTGTAGCTCATTCGCAAATGACTGGAATGTGTCAGCTGTACCTTGAGCGACGGATACATTAGTTGGGATCGTCGAGGTACTAGAGTTGCACGGTGAGGTAGGACTATGTTCTATGACGTCACACGACATGTTCATGCTATCTTCGTGTATAGGAACTAGTGCGGCCCGTACAGGTGTATGCAAGTTAGACCGCAGACGGCGCGTAACATTGGTGCACGATGGGCATTTCCAAGCGACTTTATATTCATTTGTAAGTGCTTCAAATTGACAAGGCGTTATATTTAGACATTCAAAATGATAGCTGCCTACACAGATTTTACATTTAAGAAGCTGAGCCCCGGCTACGAGAAGTGTATTACAGCCAGCACAGTTCATGGTGAATGAGGTGTTAATTATTTATCGGTGGGTTTGTTTACAGTGTTAGGCAGCCGACAGGCAGCGCCACCTACCGCCGTGTGACAGAAGGAAGTAAGACGTCAACACTCGATCGATGTATCGCTTGCACCTAGATTGTTAGCAAGTTATTATGAGCACGCTAATGAGGGATTTTAGCAGTTCTAATGATTAGTCACACATGGCGTTAATTTGTATGGGTGACGTAGTATGACAATGCAAAATCGAAATTTTGCAGATCACCGATTGAAGTCTCAAAACTTTTAGGAGATAATGATGTTGACTTTTTATGCGACACACACTGATTTCAAGATTGTTTAAAAGTATCTAAATAAGGATTTACAGCACTTGACAGGTTCAATTGTTTAAATTAACGGCGTAAACAGCACTGTCTATATTGCACACTCAAACAGTTCACACGCAATAAACTCGGTTCACTTCAACTCTGGACTTGTTCGTAGACTTGTTTTAACCAATTATGGTGAATAAACACTACAATAACACCGTTTTCTATTTTTGTACGTTAAAGTTTATAGAGGGCAAAATACGTAGGTCAACACACACACAGCGCCACCTAGTATACGAAAAAAAAAATGTAATTGATTTTGAAACCATTGAGTCAATGCCAGCTAATATATGTCACTATTGGACAGGGCGCACTCCCCAAGAATTCCTAGAATTGTATAATAGCTTACCAATACAGTCCGTTGTTTCTAAAAAATCTAAAACTGCATTAGCAATGCTTTTAATTAAATATAGGACCGGTGATAGTGATGCCAGGTTATCAAGTACTTTTAGGATTCCTAAATCTACTCTACAATATAAGATGAATGTTGTGAGGAAATGTCTGACAAATCACTTTGTTCCATTACATCTTGGGGTGTCTCACATATCTCATCGAGAATTAGCAGAAAGAAACACTACTATACCTGAAAAGTTATTTGGCAATCCTCAATCTGATATTTCTGACAGGTGGGCTATTGTACAATGTGATGGTACATACCTCTATGTGCAAAAAAGCTCCAAATATAAATACCAAAAACAGACGTACAGTCTTCATAAGTATCATAACTTAACAAAACCATTTTTGGTAGTCTGTTGTTGTTTGGTAGTTTGTGTCTGGTGGTACATATTTTTTTTTTAATTTTTTAAAATTTATTTTTATTTATTTCAACAAAAGTTACATAGGTGTATTTCGCAAATCTTCTGCTAAACTGCAGGACAGTTTGTCGGCAGTGTTCTCGTGGACACAATTCTACTTAGATACAATTCTTAACAACTTCCCTGTCCCATACAACGCATTTTTCACAGTTTTTTCTTCTGATGAGTTATATATAACATTCTTATATACCATAAAATATAATTTTCATAATTACATGTACATTTATCCTATTTTGGTTATTTTATGACTCATAGGTGATTCATGGACGTAGGGCGAAAACTTCTGAGTGAGTGAGTGAGTGAGTGAGTCATATATGACTCATTGGACAGGGAAGTTGTTAAATATTCTACTTGCCCACCATCCCATCACGCGCGGCGAAAGCACATGCTAGCGTCCCGACCACCGCCGCAGCCCCCCCCCCCCCCCGGTGGGAGACGAGCTACCCAGCGCGAGCGAGACACTACAGCGGCCGCCCGACCGCCCGCAGCACGTTGCGCGCGCATGCTAGCATGGCCGACCCATTCCTGCGTTAATACATACTAATTAGTACACTTCACACGACGCACTCGCCCAACTCAGTCGCTAAAAATGAACTTTATTTCGATAGAACTAAGCTGCACTTTCCATAAAGCAAGTTAACGCGAATCTCCGGACAAGTACGTCAAGCGAAGCGACATCTTAACAATTTAGGTTCCAGCGCTAGGGACACAGACCCAAATAGTGCTTACGCAGGATATTTTTTAAGGCACTTTTAGACACTGTTTCAGTAGAAATTTCCTTAGGCAATTCGTTTAACAATGTTGGAACCAGCCATTGTCTCGTCCTTTGACCAAAATAATTCCTCACCTTAGGGACCGCGTAATTGTTTCTCTGTGTCGCTTTGCGGATTGGGCGGTTATACACTTTCTTTACTTTGTGTTCCTTTTTGTTTTGCTGTTCTAAAATTATAGTAATCTTTACTTTTTTCTGTATTGGTAATATACTACAAATTCTAAATAATTTTTCGTACTCCTTATTAATACTATCTTTAGTTGCCCTGTTCACTAGTAATTTTAATAATCGAATTTGCAATAGCTTAATTTTATTTAAATGTACCGGAAATGTCAGTCCATAACCACCCAAACCGTAGTTTATTGTTGCCTCTGCCAGTGCATGGTAAAGAATATACAGTACCCGCCTACCAACTATATATTTTAAGTTGTTAAGTTTCCCCAAAACGGAGCGCAGTCTGTTACATACAGTGTCTATGTACGTGTGCGTCCCAAGTAAATCGTTCATCAATTAATAATCCTAGGTATTTGTATTTCATCACACGCTCGATACACTCACATTGGCAGTTTACATTGCCATCATGAAGGCATTCGTACGAGTGGCCTTTTATCGAGATACAGGCACTTTTACCTATGCGGTTATACGGGGACGATATCAACACTTGGTTTTATTTATATTAATAAGGATACCATTATCGTGCGCCCATTTGACCACACTACCTAAGTCTTCTTGCATTGCCGATTGGATCAGTTCACAGTCCCGACCGCTGTATGTCAAGCACGTATCGTCTGCATACATGTATGCATTACAATTTTTAATGACATTGACCATACTGTTGACGTGCATGATATAACCTATCGGTCCATAAACTGACCCGGTCGGCACTCCGTAATCGACTTTACCGAGGTTACTGTCTACTCCCTTAACCCTAACTTTTAGATACCTATTGTCTAGATACTGCCTGAACCACCCCTTCACAGGGCCCCGTATCCCATACTCGTCCATGGCCTGCTGCAAGCCCTCGTGCTCCAAAGTATCAAACGCTTTTTTAAAATCAATAAAGGTCAATAGAATCACCTCTCTTGTATTCAATGAAGCATTTATGTCATCTGTAAACTTACTCAATGCCGTTGCTGTGCTTCTATTTAGCCTAAACCCGTGCTGAATATCTGTTATTATATTATTATTTTCTAAAAACTTTGTGATTTGCCCTATAATTACTTTTTCAAAAATTTTATTAATTACACTCAATATCGCGATGGGCCTGTTGGTCTAGTGGTTAGTGACCCTGACTGCAAAGCCGGAGGTCGTGGGTTCGATTCCCACCCAGGACAAACTTTGTGTGATGAGCATATTGTTTGTTCTGTGTCTGGGTGTAATTTATCTATAATATGTATGTATTTATAAATTATATAAGTATGTATATCAGTTGTCTGGTTACCATAACACAAGCTCTGCTTAGCTTGGGATCAGATGGCCGTGTGTGAGTTGTCCCAAGATATTTATTTATTTATTTATTTATTTATTTGTGTACTCTTTGTATTTCCCCCCCTTGAAAATTGGTCTAATAGTTGAGGTTTTTAACTCATTAGGGTATACTTGTCGTTCTATATACTTATTAATGAAATGTGCGAGAACCTGGCTGATAGGGAACTTAATAGTTTTTAAATCCTGTACTCGAACGCCATCAGAGCCTGGGGACTTGCCACAGCTTAATTTATCTATTATTAAACATATATCTTTAGGGCAGGCCTTTTTAAATCTAAAACTAACATCACTTTCTTTTACATATTCACATCTTTCATAAAACAAACGGTTACATAAATGCTTCTGTTTTAGCAAACCAATTTCATTAGTAAAAGTACAACAGAAATCATTACATACGCTTTCCAGTTTGTCGTTACTGCTTACAAAATAATTTTGAATCACGTCATCAACATTTAACTTTTTTCTACCAAGCCACTTGTTTGCACACTCCCACACTTTTCTCATATCTCCGTTACAGTTTTTCAACTCTTGGCGCCTGTACATTTCTAGCAACATTTACAGCTTTATTTGCTTTATTTCGATATTTTGTGTACTCAAATCGTAGTGACATATTTTTAGGATTTGCTTTCAATTTTCTAAACAATGCGTCTTTAGTTTCTAACATTTTTTGCAGTTTTTTATCAATCCAGATGTTAGATTCCCTCTGCTTAACTAGCTTTTTTGTTTCTGACGTACTGTAAATGTTGCTAAAAATATTACACATTTGCTTATACAGCTCTAAAGGGTCTTCAATACACATGAGATTGGTACATTCTACCTTACATAACTTAGTTTTAACCGCTTCATTGTTAAGTGTCATGCGATAACACGGAGGCATCAGCTGTTTATTTACTTCGATCGAGAGTCCCGTTAAGTAGTGATCGGACACAGTAGTTGTTAGTACGTAGGCATGAAGCTCGCCGGCCGGTCGCGCACTTCGCACAAAAATATGATCGATGCATGATGTCACTCGTCGCTCTGACAGGACTACCTCCCGCGTAACATCTTGAATGCAGCATTCCATGCCTAACTCACTGAGGGTGTTTAAGTATTCGTTGGCGCGTGCGTTGGTTTCGCCTTGCAATATGTTTATGTTACAGTCTCCCAATAACACTAAATCATTTCCAATAGGTATATCTTGTATTAATTTCTTGAGTTCGTTTATGAAGTGTGATTTGTTCATTTGCGGAGGCCTGTAGGTAGTTATTATGTCAAGTTTTTTGTGTTTCGTACCAATTTGGCCATATATTAATTCACAGCTTAGGTTATATTTCTTAATAATTTCAAACTCCATATTTTCATGTACATAGATAATTATACCCCCTCCCCTTTTTTCCGTTCTAGTTAAGTAATATGAACAGTAACCATTTATTTCATAATTATAAACTTCTTCCTCCTTTATATTTATTTCTGTTAGACATATTAGGTCCAATTTAGGTAAACAGTCCTTTATTAATACTATAAATTCATTAAAATGCTTCCTTAACGAACAGATATTCATATGTATGATGTTTAATTTATTTTCAGTATGTGTTACATAATTTATCCAATGTTTTGCGGAATTATATTTTGAGTATGCAATATCTTGTAGATTTTTAGAGTTCATATTTATACTTAGAAACTTTAAATAAGGAAATTCTATTCTACAGTAAGTTCTGTTTATATATTTACTCTCCGTTTTCGCTATTAATAGATATGTATTTATTTATGTCGCTTTCACAGCAGATATTATGTACCTTCTTCTCATCCTCACTTTTTTTAATTAAAATTTTCCCATCTTGAATCCATATAAACTTGAACTCATCCTTTAGTTTTTGCTTCGTTATCCAGAGTAATTGGCGCATTTGGCGTGTAAGATTTTCATTCATATAGATGCGGGTATCATCGTTGTTGTTCTAGATGGAGTGGTTCGTCAGCTGTTGTTTCCTGCTTTTTAGCCATTGATTGCGCGTTTCCGCGTTACACATTTTTGGCACAACTGGCCTGCCACTTCCCTCACCTTTGACTCTCCATACCTTTTCTATGCCATCTACCCTCAATTTCAATTCTTTTGCAATCTTCTCTACTACCTCTTTAACGTTTTCGCCCTCATGTTTACGTACATTAATTAACTCAAAATTGAATTTTAATTCCTTCTGCTCCAGCCATCCTATACGATCCTCAAGTGACTTGTTATATTTTTCTAGAAATATACCCCGTTGTATCAGGTCTGTGCGGGACAGTGATAATAGCAAATTGACAAAACACTTAACGCATCTGGGAGTTGCGTAGCAGTGCGACTGGGAGTGGCCGTATAATTGGCAACGGTGGCACTGGCCAACGATATTGGACTTTCTGGGCTTCTCAATAGAGATGCCCGACAGTGAACACACCGACTTCACTTTGAAGATCGGGTGATGACCCTCAACGGGGTCGCAGATCACCAGGACCATGTCGTATACAAGGCCCTGTTTCGCCCGGTGAAGGCGGTGTACTGCAGACACTGGGATACCCTTGGAGATCAGGTCTGCCTTGATCTCTTCGGTGGCGATCTCCTTCGGGATACGCCTGATGACCACTCTCGTCGGAGTTTCCTCCGGGAGGGAGAATGTGTGAAAGGAGTACTTCCTTTCACGAAGAATTCGGACAAGGTCTCTGTAGTCCGAGGACGAGGGGACAGTAACCTTGATGCCCTGCTGGGTAGATCGGGCATTGGTGTATTGGATCTTGCGATCCACGCAAACTTTAGAAATTTCTGTCCACTTGGACTTATCTTGGATGTATAAGGGGGGCGGGGGACGCACCTTCCTCTTTGAGTCCGTTGGGATAGGACTGGTTGAGGTGGGTGATCGGGTGGGTGCCTAGCCGGAAGTAGAGGAAGGGGCAGGGGCAGGGGCGCAGGCAGGGGCGCAGTCAGGGGCGGAGGGGATGGCTGCCGCCAGAGGCTTTTTGGCCTTGCCGGCCTTTGAGGAGGCGCTCTTCTTCCTCTTCCCTCCCTTTCCGACGACTTAGCCTACACCCATTGTCAATTTTTGCCTTATTGGTGTAGTCAGGGACTACACCCGTTGTCAATTATTGCCTTTTTCAAGGCGATCGTTGATAAACTGTTTCTTTAACGTCTTCCGTCAAATAAACGTTCGGCGTGTCTCCTTGGCCCCCTCAGGGTAAAAACCACAGTTTCGTGGTCCTTGACGGATACCTCACGGTGACAACTAAGTCAAGGGGGTGTTGACCCAACACACCCGCTGAGCCCCTTCAGGGTAAGGCAGTCAATTGGACGGGTCCCAGAGTTAACCGGCCTTGGGGGGTCTCCTAGTCGGCTCTGGTGACAGTTTTCCTTCCACAGATACTCACCTAGTGTCTTTAGAGTGTGTCTACACCCTTTGCGCTAGACTGGTCAGGGCCCTGTCGCACATTAAGACTGGCGACAGGTTTCAGCTCTAGGGCTCACAAGTAGGCACACACCTCCCTGTCTGCACCCGACAGGGAGGGCCACACACCCCCGGGCCCATCCACCCGGGGAGTAGGAGTAGGATCATTAGGTCCCCTTATTTTTCTTATTTTAATTCCCTATTGCTGCGATGTCTGACGCCGACATCGCAGCCTTTGCAAGAGAGGTCCTCTTTAAGGACCCGGAATTTCTACTGAAATATGGAAAGGCCTGGCGTAGTCGCCACCTAGACCATAGCGAGGCTCTAGAGAGCCCGCTTTCGCCCCCTGTAGCAGACAGGGGCACCCCTCTTACGGCGGATTCGATGCCGTCTGTAGTCTCCCCCCAGCCCGAGGGGATGGACACCTCCACCCCTCCTTCGGACTCCGAATCAGAGGACGCCATCTCCGTGACTTCCTCCTCCTCCGACGACTATCAAGTCGTCGGAAAGGGAGGGAAGAGGAAGAAGGGCGGTTCCTCCCAGGCCAGCAAGGCCAAAAAGCCTCTGGCGGCAGCCATCCCCTCCGCCCCTGATTGCACCCCTGCCTACGCCCCTGCCCCTGCCCCTTCCTCTACTTCCGGCTCGGCACCCACCCGATCACCCACCTCAGCCAGTCCTATCCCAACGGACTCAAAGAGGAAGGTGCGTCCCCCGCCCCCCTTATACATCCAAGATAAGTCCAAGTGGACAGAAATTTCTAAAGTTTGCGTGGATCGCAAGATCCAATACACCAATGCCCGATCTACCCAGCAGGGCATCAAGGTTACTGTCCCCTCGTCCTCGGACTACAGGGACCTTGTCCAAATTCTTCGTGAAAGGAAGTACTCCTTTCACACATTCTCCCTCCCGGAGGAAACTCCGACGAGAGTGGTCATCAGGCGTATCCCGAAGGAGATCGCCACCGAAGAGATCAAGGCAGACCTGATCTCCAAGGGTATCCCAGTGTCTGCAGTACACCGCCTTCACCGGGCGAAACAGGGCCTTGTATACGACATGGTCCTGGTGATCTGCGACCCCGTTGAGGGTCATCACCCGATCTTCAAAGTGAAGTCGGTGTGTTCACTGTCGGGCATCTCTATTGAGAAGCCCAGAAAGTCCAATATCGTTGGCCAGTGCCACCGTTGCCAATTATACGGCCACTCCCAGTCGCACTGCTACGCAACTCCCAGATGCGTTAAGTGTCTGGGCGGGCATGGCACTGCGGACTGCCCTCGCCCCAAGGACAGGACTCTGTGCACAGAACCTCCAAGTTGTGTGCTCTGCGGGCAAGCTGGTCACCCAGCTAACTACCGGGGATGCAGTAAAGCCTCAAAATCATCCTCGGCCAAGCTGGCGAAGCGTGCCAGCGAGCGCCAGCAAAGGGAAAGCCCGAGCATAAAGCTCCCCTCTGCTCAGTTGCCCGAACGCCTCGCTCCTCAGAGACCCTCCCCATGGGTCAACTTTAAGGCAGCTTCGGCCTCGATGCCGCCCTCTCAACCCATCCCTGCGCCATTGGCCACTGCCACGCCGGTCCCGGCAGCAGCTCCAGTGGTTCCTGTGGCCGCCGCCGCTCCCAAGGCTGCGCCGGTTCCCACGGCAGCAAACAGGTCCCCTCCCTCAGGCCATCAGCCTTCAAACCCACAGGTGCTTCTCAGCGTATTCGCTGTTTTCTACACCCCGGCGGCCAACGCCATGGTGAAGGAAATCCGTGCCGCTCAAGGAAACGTTCTTCGTCTCCTTGAGATATTCAATACGTACCCCGAGGTATCGCAAGCTCTCGAAAATCTAACTTTTTAAATTCCATTATGAATTTACAAAAGATTAGGTCCCTCAAACCCCGCTCCCTTAAACTAGGCGCCTTCAACGCCAATGCAATTACCGGTCAACGCGATGAGATCGCCACCTTTCTGCGTGATCATCAGCTTGACATTATGCTCATTCAAGAGACCTTCCTGAAGCCCCATCAGCGGGACCCGAAAATCGCCAACTATGACATAGATCGCAATGACAGGTCCCGCTGCCACAAGGGTGGCACCCTTATATACTACAAAAGGTCTCTTTACTGTAGTCCTATGGACCCTCCTCCACTAGTCTCTCATCTTGAGGTCTCAATCTGTTGGCTCGGCATGACTGGTCATCAACCAATCACCATCATCTCTGCCTACTTCCCGCCTGCCAATGGTGCGGAGGATCCCACCGCGATCACCAAGGACCTAACTGTCCTCTTCGGTCTGAGTGACTCCGTCATCTTGGCGGGGGATCTCAATGCCAAGCATCCCGCCTGGAACAGCAACACGACCTCCACCAGAGGTAGGATACTGTTCAACCTAGGTGCCTCCCTCAACTTCGATGTCATCGCTTCGATGAACCCTACCCACTACCCTGGCGTTCCCAGCCAGCTTCCAGACGTGCTCGATGTTGCGCTACTCAAGAATGTAAACCTTCGTTTGCACTCTATTGAGACGCACCACGAACTCAACTCGGATCACCTGCACCACCCAATTACCATGCTCTTTGCCCCTTATTCGGGCCCGCTCGATCCTAACCAGCCCCCTCGAACCAAAGTGATAACCGACTGGAAGAAAGTAAGCGAACAGCTGAAATCCACCACGTCGCATCACTTGGATAAAATCCCCGACCACATAGTGTCAGTCGAAGACACGACGGGTGCGATCGACTCGTTTACAGAACACGTTCAATCCGTTTTGACGGATTGTTCGCGGGAAGTTCCGGCGATGGATGATCATCGCTGGAAGTTACCGATTGACGTACGTGAACTGATAACCGAGAAGAACGCGGCCATTCGTGCCTACGACTCCCTTCCCTGCGACGCGAACAAAGCCCACATGCGCCATTTACAGCGTGCTGTAAAGAAACGTATAATGGAGTGGCGTTCCGAGGGCTGGGACAAGATGCTCAGCGAGCTCGAGCCCAACCATCTGGCCTTCTGGCAACTCCAACGCAAAATGCGTACCTCCACTGGGGAGGCTACAATGCCTCCCCTCATTCGCCCTGACAAGAGCATCGCATTCGATAATCCCGAAAAGGCAGAATGCCTAGCCGACAGCCTGGAGTCTCAATGTTCTCCTAGCTCCCAACCAGCTGACCAAGCACAGCTTGTCAAGGTCGACGCCGAAGTCGAACGCAGGGCTGCTCTTCCCCCTGTGGAAGACCCTGATGATCCGTTGCCTCCCGTCACTCCAGACGAGGTGCACGACATCATTAAAGGGCTACAGGATCGGAAGGCCCCTGGCTCGGACGGTATCACCAATAAGGTTTTCAAACTCCTCCCCGCCCCCCTGATAATGCTAATGACCGCCATCTTCAATGGTGCTCTCAGCAACAACATCTTTCCGCAGACGTGGAAAGAGGCCACCGTCATCGGTATCCCCAAGCCAGGCAAGCCCAAGTCTGAGCCCACTAGTTACCGCCCCATTAGTCTCCTCAATGTCCTCGGCAAAATATATGAGAGGCTTATTTATAAGCGTCTCAAAGATTTTGTCGAGGCTAAGAGCCTTATCCCTAGTGAACAGTTTGGTTTCAGGACCCATCACTCTTGCATCCAGCAAGTTCACCGAATCGTTGAGCACCTAAGCGCTGGCTTCCAGCGCAAGGCAACGACAGGCATGTTGTTCTTCGACATAGCGAAAGCGTTCGACAAGGTCTGGCACAACGGCTTAATTATAAGCTGTACCAACTCGGGGTGCCTGACCGTCTCGTGCTCATCTTACGAGACTTTTTGTCAAACCGCACCTTTCGCTATCGCATTGAGGGTACACTCTCCTCCCCTCACCCCTTACGCGCCGGTGTCCCTCAGGGCTCGGTGATTTCTCCCCTCATCTTCTCGCTCTTCACGAGCGACATCCCCAAATGTAGCAAGACTCATTTGGCACTTTTCGCCGATGACACAGCTATCTACTACACAGGGCGGTGCCAGAACTCTATCGCCAGAACTCTCCAAAACTCCGCAAACGCTTTAGGCGTCTGGTTCCGGAAGTGGAGGATTGAGGTCAATCCCGATAAGAGTCAGGCTGTCCTTTTCACGCGACCGCGACTCCGCGCTTCCGCACCTCCTAGCCCGATCACCATGTATAGCAAGCCGATCCCTTGGGAGAAGCAAGCCAAATACCTTGGCGTGATCTTGGATCAACACCTGACCTTCAGAGAGCACATCAAGACGGCTCGTTCGCGTGCCGCTTGCGCTCTCGGCAGGCTTCATTTCATCCTGACCGCGCGTAGCAAACTATCTCTTAAGTGCAAGCTGCGCATCTACACCGCAGTCATCCGTCCCATCATGACGTATGCTTGTGTTGTATTTGCGCACGCTAAGCCACACTTGCTCCATAGGATGCAGACCCTACAGAACCGTTTTCTCAGAAAGGTCATGGGGGCACCCTATTATGTACGCAACGAGTCTCTTCACGTTGATCTAAAAATCCCAACCGTCCAGCAGTTCATGTAACGCCTCGCCAAGCGTTTCTTCGAATCTGCATCTAAACACCCGAAACCCCTAATTGCGGCGGCCGCCCGCTACGCACCGTCGCGCATAAGTCGCATCCGCCGTCCTAGGCACGCCCTAACCGTCCCGGATGACGCAATAACTCTCCTCCAGGAGAGTAATCCCGCCACCAGCACGATCCGGAAACTCAAATCGAGACCGCCGTGCTTCCGCCCTCGCCACCGAGGGCCACCGCGACGCCCCCGTCCATACCCACCCCGACCCTTTCTCGAGCCAGCCCGCGCAGCTGAGCCCGTAATTCTAAATTTGCCCCCAAATAATCCGATCCAGCATGTCCCATTGCTGTCCTCTCCCAGCGACGCCCTAAGCCGAGGTCCGTACCCCACAGGGGGTGCCCTTAGCGTGTAGTCGCTTAGTTTTTAGTCTTAGTTTTAAGCCTGGCTGGAGGCCTTAATTTATTGAGGCATCCACAGGAAAGCCCGGTTAAGCAGTCGACAACCTCCTATAGGTTGAACTGCGAGATGCCATTCCCCAAAAACAAAAACAAAACGGTATCGGCACAGGATTGGCTCGTGGCCTAGCGAGCACTAATCCCACAGTGTAGATTGGTGTTCTGTCCGCGCGGACCGTAAATTTTAATCGTTGCCTCTGTGTTTGCACAAGTAACCTAGCCGGCACTTATGTAGACACAGGGGGAGCACCCCGTGCTGCCCGGTGAGTCGTCATCGGTGCGGTCGCGGAGGCTACGCCCAGCAAGATGCCGAAACCCGGCAAGCGCGGCTCGTTGGGCCGCGATGCCGGGACCCAGGATGACCCTCCGGCGCTGGACCGGGCGACGTCGATGCCGAACATCGGCGACGCGTCGGCCGGTGCACCGCTGGCAGGGCCAACCCAACGGAGGAGAGAAGAAGGAAGAGGAGGGGGATCCAGCGCCGCTGCAGCCGCCGGCCCACCGGCGGCGTCGGCGCCTGCGTGCGTTGCGCCGACGCCGTCGTCTGGTCGACAGCACGCGGTACCCGTCCGCCCCGCCGCGTTCCGCCCGGTACCCATACAGGCTCCGGGGCCTGCTGCGAATCCTGGCCGTGTACAACATGTGCGCGCCGTCACATCGTCCGCGCCGCCCGCGCGCGCACCCGCGACCGTGCGCGGAGCTGCGTCAGCCGCGCGCGTTGCCGCGCCCGCCGCGCGTGCCGCCGCGCCGGCTGCGCACGCTGCCGCGTCCGGCGCGCCCGCCGCGCATGCCGCTGCACCGACCGCGCATGCCGCCGCGCCGGCCGCGCGCGTTGCCGCGCCCATCGCGCCCGCCGCACATGCTGCCGCGCCCGCCGCGCGCACCGCTGCACACACTGCATCCGTGCGCCCCAGTGCACCGCTCGCACGCACCTCTGCGGTGTGTCTTGGTTCGCCTATTCACTGCCAGCGGAGAAGAATATGAAGGTAGCGATACGGGGGCTACCAGCGGACACCGACCCGCAGGAGATTGAGGAGGAGCTCCGGGCGTTGGGATACCAGCCGGTGTTTGCGCGCCACATAAAGGGTTAGCAAGGACGACCCGGCTGTGTGTTCCACGCAGTTGTGAAGAAGACCCCCGACGTCCGGGCCATATACGACACCACGGTATTTATGTACATGCGTGGTGTCAAAATAGAAGCCTGGAGAGGGAAACGTGGGCCCGCGCAGTGCCACCGGTGTCAGAAGTTCAGACACAGCTCGCACCAGTGTCACCGCCCGCTCGCTTGTGTGCGATGCGGAGGCGAGCACGCGGCACGTGACTGCCCGCGCCCGCGGGAGGAGCCGGTCACCTGCGTCAATTGCGGTGGCCCGCACCCCGCGTGCAACATCAAGTGCCCCGTGTTCCAACATGAGATAAGGAACAAGCGAGCGGGGACCGCTGCCATCACGGCCGCTTCACGCCGGCCCACAGTGGCCACCGAGAGGCCACAAGTGATGCCAGAAGAGGCACAAGGCGCGTCGCTAATGGCGGCGGCCAACGGGCCCACAGATAGGCAAACCACCTCCTCTAGGCGGAGGAAGGAACACAGACGCGGGGGGAAGGGAAAAGGCAAGAAGGCCAAACCCACCCCTGCGGCGACCCAAGAAGAGGTCCCAGAGGCCGACCCTGCCTTGAAAGGAGCGCAGGTTGTAACGAAGGAAGATAAGGAAGCGACCGCTAGCGCCGGCATAGCGCAGCGGTCGACAAACGAAGCACGCAGCGCCGCCACTGGCGCGGCTAGCGCCACCACATCGCAGCGGCAGAACGCTGCAATTAGTAAGTTCACCAAGGAGGCGAGTGGTGGCGCCACCGGCGCCCAAATGATGACTTCAACATCAAAGAAGGAATTTACAACCTGCGCTATACAATTATTAATGGATTTAATAAAAGCTATAAGGCAGGGTCAAGACATAGAGACGGTCATCCTCGATGGCTTGGCCGAACTTTTAAGATTATACCATGGCTAAGTCGTTGAGGGTGATCCATTGGAATGCCCTTCGGCCTTCGGGACAAGGTCGCCCCCCTCCGCCACCTCCTGCGGGATCAAAACATCGACGTGGCGCTCATAAGCGAGACGTTCCTGGGACCCGAAGATGGGGTTAGGTTCCCGGGATATCTCGTTTACAGGAAGGATGAAAGGTCGGCTCATAACGAAAAAAAAAGTGTGCGGGACGACGCGAGTGCCTGTTATAATGGCTAATACTGTTAAATGTAGCAACTGTAATGTTGTTATATCGGAGTTGCTTGCCTTTGTGCAAAATAAGGCGGACGTGATGGACGAGGATAGTATCATACGTTTGTGCAATACGGCGTTCAAAAGTGACGAAATTGTAACGGCCAAAAAGTTACTTTTCGAGTCAGTGCAAACCAGCAGTCGAAACATTAGCCGTAAAGGAGACGGGAAAGATAAACGCGACATGGAGGATATTCTTCATATCATAAAGGAGACCGACCCTGAGTGCCTGCCAATTTTCGTTGCGTTGCGAGGGACCTTCAGCGTCTACCGCCAGTAACATTTGACCATCTAGATGTTACGAGGCTCCTAAAGGATATTATTAAGTTGCAACATGACTTAAATGTTATAAAAGAAAATTATGTGACCAAGGACATGTTGGAAGTACGATCTCCTGAGGTGAAAGATTTTGTGAACAATCGGCGCAGAGGAGCTGGACTCATGGTCAGTTTTGATTGTGATAGTGGGCCTATCGGATTACCCCATATTTCGCCAGACAAGGGTTTTGAAACAACGGTTTCAACGAATAATAAGTCGGAAGTACTTCGTAACATAAATACATCTGTTTCACTCAGACCTACAACAAAGATTCATAGTACTGACTCGCTTGTGCAGTCCGTATCTGAGTCGCGGACGTCCGGCGAAACCGGTTTGGTATCAACACAATTATCAAAACCTAACAGCAAAAAATCGTACGCGCAGGCCGCGGCTGACATCGAAGAAGTGAATCATAGTAATTGGCAACGCAAGGACAGGCAGGACGATGACAATGAATGGACAACAGTACGAAGAAAACGAAATAAAAACAAATTCGTTGGGAAGAAAGGGACGGCAGAGGTGTCTACGGAATGCAAGTTCAAGGCAGCAAATATAAACATACCGTTTTACATTTATAACGTAAGCAAGGACTGCCCGTCATCAGACATAACCGAATATATAAAACGTAAAACGGGGGTAGAAGTGAATTTAGAGAAAATAAGTATGAAGTTAGAAAAGGATTACGGGGCGTTTAAATTTATGATTCCGAAGGATGCACTATGTTTATGGACGAAAACATGTGGCCAAGTGGGATATCCTTCCGTAGATATGTGTTATTCAACAAAAAGTGGACCAATAGTGATAAAAAACAACAATCGAGTGCTAGTGATTTTGAACAAAAATAATGGATATGTACGCTATGGACAAGGACACCTCGACTAAACTTATAAGTTTCAACTGTAAGTCTTTTAAAAGATCTTTTGAATGTGTTAAAACGTTAAGTTTGGGTGCTGATGTGATAGCACTTCAAGAAACATGGTTACAACCGAGTGAAATACCGTATCTAGGAAATGTAAACAAAGACTTTAGTTTCTTTGGCAAGTCTGCAATGGACACTGGTGTAATGTTACAAGGTCGTCCCTTCGGAGGGGTAGCTTTAATGTGGCGGAACACCAGTTTTGATGCGGTGACCGTGATTCCATGTAGTAGTAGTCGTCTGGTCGCTATTAAAGTACATGTGTTGAATAGGACTAGCCTAATTTTTAATATATATATGCCTACTGATTCACCCGATAATCTACCAGAATTTGTTGATTGTTTAAGTGAAATAGTAGCCATTATAGAAAGTAGTGAAACTGAGAATGTTTACGTACTGGGGGATTTTAACGCGCATCCTGGAGAACTCTTTGGAAAAGAGATGTTAAGTTTCTGTGCAGATCAAAACTTGTTTTGTGTAGATTTATTGCAACTGGGAAATGAGTCATATACTTTTGTAAGTGATGCGCACGGTAGCCGTAGGTGGCTAGATCATTGTTTGGTAACTGAGGCCGCGAGGGTATCTGTTAAGATACACTACGATGTTTACTGGTCAGATCACTTCCCTTTGGAGGTACAGTGTAATATGACGAGGGCCACGCCAAAGTCAATTCTACTAAACGTATTTGAAATTAATAAAGTTACGTGGGGTGACCGAAATATAGGTCAGATAGAACGTTATACTAAAGAATGTAACTCTAAATTGCGGCTAATTAGTTTTCCTTGTGAACTCAATCACTGTTGTGATAATATGTGTAATGAGCTAGAACATCATGAAGTGATAGACGGTTTATACCAGAAAATTATTTTGTCATTAAGAGAGGCTGCTGAGTACGCATATGAAGGTTACTGTGGAAGGAGGGTAGGAAATGGTAGACCTATTTTGGGATGGAATAAGTATGTGAGGGATGCTCATCGGGATTCCAGGCAAAAGTTCACAAATTGGGTTTGGCATGGGAAACCACGCATGGGAACTATTTTTGATGAAATGGTGGAATCTCGTAGAATTTTCAAACAAAAGCTGAAGTATTGTCAAAACAAGCAAGACCAAATTAAAATGGATATGTTGGCATCAAAGCATGAAAAGAAGGACTTTCGTGGGTTTTGGAAACACACCAAAAAATTAAACCCTAGGCCTGGCATTCCGGTGAGCGTCGCCGGTGCTGGCACGCCCAGGGAGATCGCGAACGTGTTCATGAATCACTTTAAATTACATCTCCCGGCGAAACAGGACGTTGAGGTTGGCGTTGCTGGGGCTGTTGTGTCTGAGGTGCCTGCCCGCATTACGGCTAAGCAGATTAGTTTGATTATTAAAAGTATGAGACGTGGCAAGTCGCCGGGACACGACAGCCTCAGCATAGAACATTTGGAACATGCCGCATCTCCCTCGGCTGTTAGCATTACTGTTCACTTTCTGTATCCGACACTCCTACCTACCCGCGAATTTGATGAGAACGGTGGTTGTACCAATACTGAAAAATAAAACAGGTGACTTTAGTGACGTGGGTAATTACCGACCGATCTCGCTGGCGACTATAACAGCTAAGGTACTTGACAGTGTGTTGGAGGGACAATTTAGTAAACACCTCCGAATACACGATGCGCAGTTCGGTTTTAGGCCTCAGCTATCGACTGAGAGTGCTATCTTTGCCCTCAAGCATACTGTCAGGTACTACACAAAGAGAAGAACGCCGGTATACGCAGCGTTTCTTGATCTCAGCAGGGCTTTCGACCTAGTTAGGTACGACATATTGTGGAGTAAGTTGCGCGAGGAGGGATTGCCTGACGCCATCACAAATATGTTTCGGTATTGGTATGGCCACCAAACCAACCAAGTTAGATGGGCCAATGATGTGTCTGATGAGTACAGGTTGGAATGCGGTGTGAGACAGGGTGGATTGACCTCGCCAGCGCTTTTCAACTTGTACATAAACCAGCTGATTGTTGGGCTTAGTAGCATACAGGTTGGCTGTTCTATTGACGGTCTCTTTGTCAATAGCATTAGCTATGCGGACGACATGGTGCTGCTGGGTCTGTCAGTTAGTGCACTCAGGAAGTTGTTGGCTGTCTGCGAGGCGTATGCTGAGGCGCATGGTCTTAGGTATAATGTTCTAAAAAGCAAACTACTTGTTTTTAGGGTAAACCAAAAAAAACCAGCACATGTACCCCCTGTTACATTGAGTGGTGTGGCTCTTGAACGTGTAACAGATTTCAAATATCTTGGGCACATAGTAACGGAGGATTTAAAGGACGATGCCGACATGGAAAGAGAACGGAGGGCGTTGGTTGTCCGATGCAATATGCTGGCTCGCAGGTTTGCGCGTTGTGCTCCAGAGGTGAAAACAACTCTTTTTAAAGCTTTTTGCCAATCGGTGTACAAGTGCACTCTGTGGGTTCGGTATACGCAAAGGGCATACAACGCCCTCAGAGTTTAGTACAATAACACCTTCAGGATGTTGATGGGGCTTCCACGATACTGCAGCGCCTCAGGGATGTTTGCTGAAACACGTGTGGATGGTTTCAGCACTATCCTACGAAAACGGATGGCGTCCATGATGCGCAGGGTGCGTGGGAGTGCCAACAGCATTCTGAAGGTCATCAGTGATAAGCCGTGTTGCGACATCATGGCTCACTGGGTACATGTTCATGTGCACGTGCCCGGAGTGTCAGGTGAGCGCGGACGGTTCATGAACTGATTGTGTGTGCATTGTTGTTACTAACCTATGTTAGGGGTGAGTACCTATAGTGCACTAACAATATAATTTTAATGTAAATGTTTTGCGTTTGTTACTAACATAGTTTCTTAAGTCGTGTGTAATACTAACAAAACTATGGATCCTTCTGTGGTCTGAAATAAAATATTTTATTTTATTTTATTTTATTTTATTTTATAACACCCGCCACCGTGGTCTGGCGGTACTAGTGAGGCGTAGAGTCGTCCATCAGGAAATCCCCTCGCCGTCGCTCAGTAGCTTTTACGCGCTGGGTGTACAGCTGCACATGGCCGGCGAGGACATCAACCTGTATGCCTGCTATAAGCCGCCCGCGGCCCATCTGGACCTATCGGAGCTACGGGCCCTTATTAGCACATCACAGAAGGCAACTATCCTCGCCGGTGACTTAAACTGCAAGCACCCAGCGTGGAATTCATGCCTCACGAATACCGAGGGGAGACGGCTCTTCGCGGACGCGGAAGCCTTCGGTTATACGGTGTCCGGCCCAGAGACGCCGACACACTATCCCGAAGCACAAACGCACACGCCAGACGTGCTGGACATCGTAGTCTACCGAGGGCTACGCTGCCAGATCACGCAGCAAGTTATAGACGACGAGTTACAGTCGGACCACCAACCTGTACTCGTCGTCCTTTCGGGTATGCCGACCCGACTGAGGCCCATAGCGCCACGCCGACAAACGGACTGGACATCCTTCCAAGAGAAGCTAGAGACCACCACGCCAACTCGGCCTATCGTTACCTCCGCGAACGTGGACCAGATGGCGGGCGATGTCACTGCTTG
This sequence comes from Fissipunctia ypsillon, assembly GCA_947568875.1. Classification (NCBI taxonomy): domain Eukaryota; kingdom Metazoa; phylum Arthropoda; class Insecta; order Lepidoptera; family Noctuidae; genus Fissipunctia; species Fissipunctia ypsillon. The sequence goes on from OX387668.1 coordinate 13,584,352, forward strand.
CATTCAAAGCGCCTTGGAAGCGGCGACTACTACGCAGCCGGAGGGGAGAGGGCTACTGCCGCCCCTGCCGGCGCACATCAAGTCGATGATCGCCGTGAAGAGGCGCCTGCGCAAGCAGTGGCAGCAACTCCGATGCCCCACACTCAAAATAGAATTAAACCGTCTCGCGGAGAAGGTAAAGGCCGAGCTTAAGGCTCAGGCCGCCGCAGACTGGGAGGAAAGAATAGACGCCAGGACAGACGACTGGCCGTCTGTCTACAAGCTCTGCAGACAGTTTACGAGTACCCCAGCTCCGGTGCGCCCACTGCTAAGCAGCGACGGGGCGCTCAAGTATGTAGCGGAGGACCGGGCGGAGGTCTTCGCTGAGCACCTGGAGCGTCAGTTCCAACCAAACCCGACCAGCGACTCCGAGCATGTCGCGGCAGTCGAGAAACACCTGGGAGACTACTTCGCCACGCCGATAGCTCCCGAGGAGGACCCTATCTTCTTCTCGTCTGGGGCGGTCAGACGCGCCATCCTAAGAACGAAGCCTAGGAAGGCCCCCGGTGCTGACGGTATCACCAACACAGTGCTGCGCCACCTGCCGTACCGAATGGTAGCGGCGCTGGCGCGCCTGTTCACGGGGATACTGCGCACGGGGACCTTTCCCGCTTTGTGGAAGGAAGGGCGCGTCATTATGCTGCCCAAGGCGGGGAAGAATATACTGAAGCCGGAGAGCTATCGGCCGATCACCCTGTTGCCGACAGTCTCCAAGGTGTTCGAAGCACTCCTGCTGCGACATTTCCAACCTCACATAGCGCCACGGCCGGAGCAATTCGGGTTTCGGTCGGAGCATAGCACGACGCTCCAGCTGTCGA